>JABFPO010000023.1:0-16413 GCA_022817385.1 Macroteleia sp. ZL-2020
ATAAAAATTCTATTTACAGCTTGAAAAATGTTTAAGAAAATCGAAAATTTTACTGAAGTAAATATAAAAGATTGAACTTCCTTAAAATTTTTTAAGCTGCTTTAGATTTTTCAGACTTTTTTCAGACTTTTTTCAGACATTTTTCAGACTTTTTCAGACTATTGATAGACGATAATCTGAAATAAGTCTGAAACGTCCCAATTGTATGAGCTTTTTCAGAAATGATTCAGATTTGATTCAGACTGAATTCAGACTAAATTCAGACCTTTTTCAGACAAATTATTTCCACCAGGGAGTTTATGAGATAAATTGTGATACTTGTCCAACTAACTATATTGGACAAAGAAAAAGAAAATTATGCACACGTATTAACAAACATCAAAAAAATATAAACCATGATCCTAAATATCATAATATTATCAGTTTTCATAGATTAAATTTTCCATCTCATAAAATCAATAGGAATAATTTAAAAATAATTGATAAAGAAACTATATTATCAAAAAGACTTATATCTGAAATGGTTCACATCAAATCAAATCCAAACAACATCAATTTACAAACAGACACTGATAAGTTTAATAACCTTTATTTACCAGCGCTCTATTGTAATTAAATTTTTTTCACTAATTATAAACTGTTTTTTTTCAACATTTCATGTTCGTGATATCTTAATTCTGACATAGTGATATTTTTACACTTAAATAACATGCTTTGTTATTTATTTATTTATTATTTTTTTATTTTCTACAATTTTTTATGTCCTATAACTACATTAAAATCAAAGAAAGAAAAAATTTATTTTTATGAATTATGGTGGTGAGTTTTTATTCAAACTAATATTCATCTATTCTATCTACTATTAATTAATGATTTTATGTTCAACTTCAGTTAAATTTTTTTGTGTTTGTAAAATAATTTTTTATAATTGTAGACCTAATGAAGATCAAAAATAATGATCGAATCGTCTTTACTGTAATATTTAAATAATAAAATATTGTTTTAAATTTTATTTTAGTTTGAATTATTTGTTAAAATTAATTTCAAATTTATTATAATTTGTAATTAATTATCAGACAAAATTAACTTCTTCATATATTTTTAAAATGATAATTACTTATCAAACGTATGTCTATGAGGATGTTACACTGAGAAACATACAGATCATCTCCGGAAATTCTCTCATAATTATTCTCAGTAGAAAAATCAGTCTTCGTTCAGTCTGGATGTGGTTTAGCATAACTTACCCTGATTGTGTTTTTCTACTAAACATTCTACAGGTTTCTTCGTTCAGTCGTTATTTTCAACATTATGTTTAGTAACATATTGTTATTATAAATATAATATAATTCACATAATTGATAACAAAATGAACAAATAACAAAACATGACAACATAAGATATCATTCTGTGTCACAAGTAAACGGATAGTAACGTATTAGTAAAATGTCTCATCAATGTTGGTAACGTTAATATACCCAGTAAACCAAACGTGGGATTCAATATTCGGCCAAACCTATTGGTTTCAACATGTTTATTTATTTATTTATTTATTTTAACTATACGGACAAAATTGTCCAATTATACAATAGAAATAAAGAAATTTTACATTTTTACACAAATGAATAACATACCAAATAAAACATATATAATACATTATTCGAATTTCATAATTTCAGTAAAAAACACATTTTCCAAATCACTCATTTTGCAATCATAAATATCAATTTTCAAATCATTATATAATTTGCACATTCTTGTTATAGGGTTATTATAAGTGTATGAAGTTTTATAACGTTGTAAAGCAAAAGTTGTTTTCAATCTCAGTTTTCTGTGTGGAATTTTAAAATTCAATTCTTTTAATAAATCAGAGCTTACAATTTCATTATGATATATTTTAAAAAGAAATTTCAAATCATTGTAATCACGCATAGATTTTAATGAGGGAATATTAAGTTGAAGAGCAATATTAGTATAATTATGATTAATGAATGGATCCGGTAAATTAAGTCTTGTAGATAACATACGAAAAAACTTATGCTGAATCGTTTCAATCCTATTTATATTTACAAGCGAAAAAGGTGACCATATGACTGAAGCAAACAAAAGAATTGGCCTCACCAATAGTAAATAAAGTGTTTTAATTGATCTTGGTGAATTAAATTCTTTACAAGTTCTTTTAATAAAGCCAAGTTGTTGAGTTGATTTATTAATTATTTTATCTATATGATAATTAAAGCACATTTTTGAGTCAAAAATAACTCCTAAATCTTTTATTAATTTTACATTTTCCAAAGTAATATTGTTCAATTTATAATCATTAATGACAGGTTTCTTCTGTCTGCAGAATGTTATTTTTTTACATTTATTAATATTTAAATATAATTCATTGTCAATACACCATCTCTGCAGATTATCGAGACAATTTTGTAAATCTAAAATATCAAGATTGGAGTTAATGCTTTTATAAATTTTTAAATCATCCGCAAATAACAAGTATTCAGATTTACCAAAGCAAACTGTGATATCATTAATAAAAAGATTGAATAATAAAGGGCCCAAATGTGAGCCCTGAGGAACACCAGATGAAACTTTCATTTCATCTGAAATAAAATTTTTAAATTTAACAAATTGTATTCTATTTCTAAGATAGCTATTAAACCAATTTAAAAGTGGTCCATTTAGACCAAATGTCTTAAGCTTATCAATCAAAATATTATGATTTACCGAATCAAATGCTCTGGTGAAATCAGTATATATACTGTCTACTTGTATATTATTATCTAATGATTTTAAAATAAATTGAGTGTAAACTGTTAAGTTAGCTTCGATATTTCTGCCTTCAATAAAACCAAATTGCTTATCAGATAAATACGGCCAAAGTAAATATTTAAGTTTATCAGTAATTAAGGATTCAAATAATTTTGGAATCGTGCTCATAATAGAAATCGGTCTATAATTAGATATGTTGTTTTTGTCGCCTACTTTAAAAATTGGAGTGACATATGCATATTTCCAAATCATTGGAAATATTCCTTCTGCTAAAGATTTATTGAAAATAATATTCAAAAAATTAGAAATAATGCAATTACACTTTATAAGAAAGATTGGAGGAATACCATCAGGGCCAGCACTCTTATAAACCTTAAGTTTATTAATTTTTTCAAAGATTTCCTTTAAAGAAATATCAATAATAGATATAGAATTCGGAGTAAGATTACATATATTAGTAATAGCATTACAGGAGTTACCCGGTTTATAAAAGGACTCAAAATATTTAGCAAAAGCATTTACAATAGAATAACCATCAGTAAAAGTATTAGAGTTTAAATGCATTATGTTAGGTAAACCAGTATTGCATCTTTTTAAATTAACGTATTTCCAAAAAAATTTTGGATTAATTGAGATGGAATTCTCAATATTGGTACAGTAGTTTTTATAATCTCTATTAACTAAAATTTTACACTCATGTCTAAGTCTAGAAAAATTTTCATAATTTTCTACAGATCGAGTAATTTTAAATTCTTTATGAGCTCTGATTTTCAAAATAATTGAAGTTTTCAATTCATCGCTATACCATTTAGGAAATTTTGACGTACAAATCCTCTTTTTTGGAATATATAAATTTATACATTGATATAAAATATTGACTGAGTCATCTAAAGACAAATTATCAAAATTAATTGTAACATACATCGTACACAAAAAATCTTGAATAAGGCTATAATTTCCTGAGTTAAAGTCATAAACCCAATTATCATACGGTAAATCAGAAGATATACAATTCGCATCATATTCTAAAGAGATTGGTGGATGATAACTATCACATTCAATAAATGCATCTAGAATTGGAAAACATTTCACATTGTCGGCATTTGAAAATATCAAATCTAAAATTGAATCCCGTTTGTTACAAATATCGTTAAGTTGATAAAGATTAAGAAGACTCGTACTCACAGAAAGAATTTCTGACAAATTTTTTTCACGCAAAGAAGTTTTATCATTATATGTAGGATAAGATGCAAATATGCCGGATTTCCAAATAACATTCGGCATATTATAATCACCGAATAAGATCCAATCTACACCCGGATATTTCAAATCTAAATTTTCAATTACCTCACAATGTGATAACATAAGATTTTCATTAGTTAATGGAGGAAGATACGTATTACCCAATATAATGTTTATGTTTTTATATTCCATTCTAATAAATATTTGTTCGACATTAGCAGAGTAATTTAACAAATAACTCCGATAAATATTTTTAATAGCTATTAAAACTCCGCCTCCTCTCGTACATTGACTATTTTGGTAATTTCTATCATGTCTGAATATATTGAAGTTATGAAGATTCAATTCTGTATTTAAAATGTCTGGAGTAAGCCATGTTTCAGTGAACACTAATATATCGTATTCATTCAAAATATAGTTGTTTTTTTCAAATGCTTTTAATTTAGTCTTCAAGCCCCTAACATTTTGATAATAGCACTTAAGTTTAATTTTTTGATTTAGTTTTTTGAGTAAATTTTATGTTTTGGTATATCAATAATTTTCGGTTGACCATTAATATATTTTATGGTTTTAATTTTTTCTTTGCTATTAATTGTTTCTAATTTCTTTCTCAATTCATTTAAATGATTTCTCTGCATTATTGTTAAATCAGAATTAATTCTAACTTGACTTGACAATTTATGTTTATTTCTCAAAATTTCAATTGCAATATCAGAGTTATTTAAAATAATTTTTATTGGGCGTATTTTATTATCGCTTGTTTGTTTACCCAAACGAAAATGATTTTTCATCATCTTTTCATCAAACTTATAAATTCCAGATATCACCTCAGAAATTGCACTTTTATCAGCTTTTTTCTTTTCCAATGCAGTACCAGTATTTATTTCTTTAATATTATATAAAATAATATTACTCTTACGTCGATTTCTTTCATTTATTTCTTCAATTAAGTTTGATTTTTCAGTTAAATTATCAATAAAATTAGATTTATCACATTCATTAATAGTAGTTTCTATTGAATCAATTTTTTCTGAAAGTTTATCAAGCCTATTAATTAATTGAGGTAAGATGCTCAACCCCGCTTGGCAATCTGTACAAAAGAATTTTAAAAATCTCTTCTTCAATTCTAAGCACCTTAATTCTGTTGCTGAAATTTCAAGGCAATCAACATGACTAGGTCTATTGCAGCTATCACATTTAAAAAATTTCCCACCTGACTCTTCGCACGAGATATTACACACTGTACATTTAGTAGACATAACCTCAAATATAATTCCACAAAATACAGCATAAAAAAACAAAAATTAAGTGTCCAACGAAGACACAGATTACTTCAACAGCAATGATGTAGAAATAACACAAAATTATCCTTCTTCAAAGCTTTTTCAATGTTGGAAAAAGAAGCACGCTGTCATATTTTGAGGTTAGATGTAGTAATGTTTTTCAAATAATATCCATAGTGCACCATTGTAACTCAAAAAAGCACATCGTGAGTACAATATATGCACCCTAAAACATATGAGTAAAACTCGTACAAAAAAGATTAGAAAACGAAAAATTTTTTGTAAATAAGTACAGTGATTAGGAAAACACGTCTAAGCTACTCACGTGTCACAATACAACGTTTGTTAAACGTTCTCACAACTTTCAAAAGTGGACATTCAGAAGTTCCTTAAACGTTAAATGGAAGTTTAGACACGTTCATTAGTCGTTTCTGTAACCCCTCACTAAACGTTTTTCAAACGTTTATAAAACGGATCGGTTCCGTTGGGAAAGTGTTCGCGTGTCGAATTATTTGTTTGATAGTGCATCAAAGAATCACAAACCATTAAATATTGAAAAAAGCAATAGGAGAAATAAAAAAAAATCATTATTTTTAACAAGCAAAAAACGTTGTATATAGATACATCAATTTTTGACAGTATACTTGCAATAATAGCCACTCGTAGCGAGAACCGGCTGGTTGATAGGGAAGCGCAAAAATTCTAACGTTAAAATGCGACAAGCAGAAAGTTAGTCTTAGAAGTGTAAAAAGTTGAATTCAAATGCTCGAAATACGGGACAATGTTGGCTGTTTCAAACGAAATGCGTTCGTAGTAATTATTCACGTGTGGAATGGAAATTGTTTGTTTTATAGTGTATGAAAGTATCATAAACCATTAATTATTGAAATTTTATATTTCATACGTGAAAAAGGAAAACGAGAGAAAAAATGATTGCGCTTAAAAATAAGAAACGCTGTATAAAAATACATTAATTTATAAAAGTACTTATTGCAATGATAGCCACTCGTAGCGAGAAACTGCTGGTTGATAGGAAAATGAAAAGTAGTAACGCTAAAAAGCCCGCGGATATAACGTCAATTTTACAAATAAAAGAAATTAAATTCCGGTGCTTGAAATACGGGACAAAGTTGTCCGTTTAAAATGAAATATTTTTATAATAATTCTTCTCGATTCGAGTTGAAATTGTTTGTTTGACTGGGGATCAAAATATCATAAAGCAGTAAGTATTGAAAGTTTACTTATCATTCGGGGCAAAGAAAAATGAAGAAGAAATCATTCTTTTTAAAAAGTAAAAACGTTGTACAAAAATACATTAATTTATGAAATTTTTTATTTTAATTATAGCCACTCGTAACAAGAATCTGCTGGTTGATAGGGAAACGAAAAGTAGTAACGCTGGAAAGCCCGCAAATTTTACGTCAATTTTACAAATAAAAAATATTAAATTCCAGTGCTTGAAACACGGGAAAATGTTGGCCCTTTAAAATGAAACAGTTTCATCATAATTACTCACGCGACGAATTGAAATTGCGCGTTTGATAGTGGCTCAAAGTATCATAAACCGTGAAGATTTGAAATTTTACTTGTCATTCGGAGCGCAGAAAAATGAACAAAAAATCATTCTTTTTAAAAAGCAAAAACGTCGTACAAAAATACATTAATTTATGAAATTTTTTATTTTAATTATAGGCACTCGTAGCAAGAACCTGCTGGTTGATAGGGAAACGAAAAGTAGTAACGCTGGAAAGCCCGCAAATGTTACGTCAATTTTACAAATAAAAAATATTAAATTCCAGTGCTTGAAACACGGGAAAATGTTGGCCCTTTAAAATGAAACAGTTTCATCATAATTACTCACGCGTCGAATTGAAATTGCGCGTTTGATAGTGGCTGAAAGTATCATAAACCGTTAAGAATTGAAATTTCACTTTTCATTCGGAGCTAAGAAAAATGAACAAAGAATCATTCTTTTTAAGAAGCCAAAAACGTTGTATGAAAATAGATTAATTTATGACATTTTTTTTGTAATTGTAGCCGCTCGTAGCGGAAACCTGCTGGCTGATGGACAAACGAAGAAATTGTAACGTTAAAATGCCACAAAGAGAACGTCAGTAAGAGAAATGTAAAATGTTGAATTCAAATGCTTGACACACGTGACGTTATTGCCCGTTGAAATTAAAATATTTTCATGATAATTATTTGCGCGTCGAATAAGAATTGCTTGTTTGATATGGGATCAAAGTAGCATGACATTTTAAGTATTTCAATTTTTCATGTCATTGATGGCAAAGTAAAAATGAGGAAAAAATGATTGCCTTTCAAAAACGAAAAACGGTGTATAATAATACATCGATTTTTAAAAGTATTTATTGAAACTATAGCAACTCGTTGCGAAAACCTGCTGCTTCATAGAGAAACGAAGAAATAGTTAGATTAAGAAGCCTCCAAAAGAGAACGTTAATACTAGAAATGAAAAATATTAAATACCAGTGCTTGAAATACGGGACAATGTTGGCCGTTTAAAATGAAATATTTGTATAATAATTCTTCGCGATTCGAGTTGAAATTGTTTGTTTGATAGGAGGTCTAAATATCAGAAACCATTAAATATTGAAAGTTTACTTTTTATTCGGGGCAAAGAAAAATGAAGAAAAAATCATTGGTTTTAAGAAGCAAAAACGTTGTATGAAAATAGATTAATTTATGACATTTTTTGTTGTAATTATAGCCACTCGTAGCGAAAACCTGTTGGTTGATCGGGAAGCGAAAAAGTTCTTACCTTAAAATGCCACAATCAGAACGTTAGCATTAGAAGTGTAAAAAATTGAATCCAAATGCTTGAAATACGGGACAGTTTTGGCCGTTTTAAGCGACATGAGTTCCTAATCATTATTCACGTGTGGAATGGAAATTGTTTGTTTGATAGTGGATGAAAGTATCGTAAACCATTAATTAATGAAATTTTCCACTTAACACGTGACAAAGGTAAAAGGAGGGAAAAAATTATTACGCTTAAAAACAAAAAACGTTGTATAAAAATTCATAAAGCTATGGACTCGTAATAATGGCCACTCGTAGCGAGAAACTGGTCGTTGATATAGAAAAGTTAAAATCCTGACGTTAAAAAGCCTGCAAACAGAACGTAAGAATTAGAAATCAAAAATTTTAAATTCCAGTGCTTGAAACACGTGAAACTGTAGCCCGTTTAAATTAAAACGTTTTCATGATAATTATTCGCTTGACGAATATAAATTGTTTGTTTAATATTCGAACAAAGTATCATAAACCATTGGGTATTTAAATTGTACTTTTCATTCGGGGCAAAGTAAAATGTGAGGAAAAAAACTCTTTTTAAGAAGCAAAAACATTGTACAAAAATACATTAATTTATGAAATTATTTATTTGTAATTATTGTAATTATAGCCACTCGTGGCGAGAACCTGCTGGTTGATAGGGAAGCGAAAAGTACTAACGTTAAAAAGTACGTAAATGTAACGTCTATTTTACAAAAAAAAAAAAAAATTAAATTCCAGTGCTTGAAACACGGGAAAATGTTGGCCTTTTAAAATGAAACAGTTTTATCATAACTACTCACGCGTCGAATTGAAATTGCGCGTTAGATAGTGGCTCAAAGTATCATAAACCGTTAAGATTTGAAATTTAACTTTTTATTCGGAGCTAAGAAAAATGAACAAAAAATGATTCTTTTTAAAAAGCAAAAACGTTGTACAAAAATGCATTAATTTATGAAATTTTTTATTTTAATTATAGCCACTCGCAGCAAGAACCTGCTGGTTGATAAAGAAACGAAAAGTAGTAACGTTAAAAAGCCCGTAAATGTAACGTCAATTTTATAAAAAAAAAAAAAAAAATATTAAATTCCAGTGCTTGAAACACGGGAAAATGTTGGCCTTTTAAAATGAAACAGTTTTATCATAACTACTCACGCGTCGAATTGAAATTGCGCGTTTGATAGTGGATCAAAGTATCATAAATCTTTAAGAATTGAAATGTTACTTTTCATTCGGGGCAAAGAAAAATGAACAAAAAATCATTCTTTTTAAGAAGCAAAAACGTTGTACGAAAGTAGATTAACTTATGAAATTTTTTTTTGTATTTGTAGCCGCTCGTAGCAGAAACCTGCTGGTTGATGGACAAACGAAGAAATTGTAACGTTAAAATGCCACAAAGAGAATGTCAGTAAGAGAAATGTAAAATGTTGAATTCAAATGCTTGAAACACGTGACGTTATTGCCCGTTGAAATTAAAACATTTTCATGATAATTATTTGCGCGTCGAATAAGAATTGCTTGTTTGATATGGGATCAAAGTAGCATGACATATTAAGTATTTCAATTTTTCATGTCATTGATGGCAAAGTAAAAATGAGGGAAAAAATGATTACTTTTCAAAAACGAAAAACGGTGTATAAAAATACATTGATTTTTAAAAGAATGTATTGTAATTATAGCCACTTGTTGCGATAACCGGCTGGTTGATAGGCAAACGAAAAGTAGTAACGCTAAAAAGCCCGCAGATATAACGTCAATTTTACAAATAAAAGCAATTAAATTCCAGTGCTTGAAATACGGAACAATGTTGGCCGTTTAAAATGAAACATTTTTATAATAATTCTTCGCGATTCAAGTAAATATTGTTTGTTTCATAGTGGATCGAAATATCATGAACCATTAAGTATAGAAATTTTATTTATCATTCGTGGCAAAGGGGAAATGGAAAGGAAATCATTTTTTGTAAGAAGACAAAAACGTTTGATAAAAATTCATTAATTTATGGACTCGTGGTAATAGCCACTCGTACCGATAACCTGGTCGTTGATATAGAAACGTTAAAATCCTGACGTTAAAAAGCCTGCAAACAGAACGTAAATATTAGAAATCAAAATTTTTTAATTGCAGTGCTTGAAACACGTTAAACTGTTGCCCGTTTAAATTAAAACATTTTTATGATAATTATTCGCGTCTCGCATAGAAATTGCTTGTTTGATACGGGATCAAAGTAGCATGACATATTAAGTATTTAAATTTTACATGTCATTGGTTGCAAAGTAAAAATGAAGAAAAAAATGATTGCGTTTAAAAAACAAAAAACGGTGTATAAAAACACCTTGATTGTGCAAAGTAATTTTTATAACTATAGCCATTCGAAGCGAAAACCTGTTGGTTGATAGAGAAACGAAGAAATTGTTACATTAAAAACCCTGCAAAAGAGAACGTTAATACTATAAATCAAAAATATTAAATACCAGTGCTTATAACACGGGACAATGATCATAAACCATTATATAATAAAAAATTTTACATTTCCTTCGTGACATAGGTAAAAGAAGGGAGAAAAGTGATTGCCTTTAAGAAACAAAAAACGATGTATAAAAATATATTAATTTTTGAAAGTATTTATTGTAATTATAGCCGCTCGTAACGACAATCTGCTGTTAGATAGTGAAACGGAAAACAGTAAGGTTAAAAAGCCCGCAAACAGAATGTAAATATCGAAAATCAAAAAAATTAAATTCCAGTGCTTGGAATACAGAACAATGTTGGCCGTTTGTAATGAAACATTTTCGTAATAATTATTCACGTGTCGAATAGAAATTGTTTGTTTGATAGTGGATCAAAGTATCATAAACCATTCAGTATTGAAATTTTACTTTTCATTCGTGGCAAAATGATTGCATTTAAGAAACAAAAAACGTTGTATAAAAATATATTAATTTCTGAAAGTATTTATTGTAATTATAGCCGCTCGTAGCGGAAACCTGCTGGTTGATAGAGAAACGCAAAATAGTAACGCTAAAAAGACCGCAAGTATATCGTCAATATTACAATTGAAACAATATTAAATTCCAGTGCTTGAAACACGGGACAATGTTGTCCGTTTCAAACGAAATACGTTCGTAATAATTATTCACGTGTGAAATGGAAATTGTTTGTTTGATAGTGGATGAAAGTATCATAAACCATTAATTATTGAAATTTTACATTTCATACGTGACAAAGGTAAAAGGCGGGAATAAATTATTGCGCTTAAAAACAAAAAACGTTGTATAAAAATACATTAATTTATGCAACTACTTATTACAATTATAGCCACTCGTAGCGAAAACCTGCTGGTTAATAGGAAAACGAAAAATAGTAACGCTAAAAAGCCCGCAAATATAACGTCAATTTTACAAATAAAAAAATTAAATTCCAGTGCTTGAAATAAGGGACAATGTCGGCCGTTTAAAATGAAATATTTTCATGATATCCATTCGCGTGTGGAATAGAAATTGTTTATTTGATAGTGGATCAAAGTATCATAAACCATTAAGTATTGAAATTTTACTTTTCATTCGCGGTGAAGGTAAAATGAGGGAAAAAAGTGATTGCCTTTAAGAAACAAAAAACGTTGTATAAAAATATATTAATTTTTGAAAGTATTTATTGTAATTATAGCCGCTTATAACGAAAATCTGCTGGTTGATACAGAAACGAAAAATAATAACGTTAAAAAGCCTACAAAGAGAACGTTAATACTAGAAATCAAAAATATTAAATTCCACTGCTTCAAATACAGGAGAATGTTGGCCGTTTAAAATGAAACATTTTCATAATAATTATTCGCGTGTCGTATAGAAATTGTTTGCTTGATAGTGGATCAAAATATCATAAAATTTTGCTGCTCATTCGTGGCAAAGGTAAAATGAGGGACAAAATGATTGCGCTTAAAAAACAAAAAACGGTGTATAAAAATAGAATAATATCTGAAATTATTTATCGTAATTATAGCCATCAGTAGCGAGAACTTGCTGGTTGATAAGGAAACGAAAAATGGTAACGTTAAAAAGTCCGCAAACATAACGTCAATTTAACAAATCAAAAATGTTAAATTCCAGTGATTGAAATACGGGACAATCTGGCCGTTTAAAATGAAACAGTTTCATGATAATTATTCACCAGTCGAATAGAAATTTTTTGTTTGATGTTGGGTGAAATTATCATAAGCAATCAAATGTTGAAATTTTACATGTCATTGGTGGCAAAGTAAAAATGAGGGAAAAAAATGATTGCGTTTAAAGAACAAAAAATGTTGTATTAAAATACATTGATTTTTGAATATACTTATTGCAATTAAAGCCACTCGTAGCGAAAACCTGCTGCTTGATGGGGAAGCAAAAAAATGCTTACTTTAAAATGCCACAAAGAGAACGTTAGTATTAGATGTGTAAAAAGTTGAATTCAAATGCTTGAAATACGGGACAATGTTGGCCGTTTAAAATGAAACATTTTTATAATAATTCTTCGCGATTCGAATAGAAAATGCGTGTTTGATAGTGGATCAAAGTATCATAAACCGTTAAGAATTGAAATTTTACTTTTCATTCGGGGCAAAGAAAAATGAACAAAAAATCATTCTTTTTAAGAAGCAAAAATGTTGTAAAAAATACATTAATGTATGAAATATTTTATTGCAATTGTAACCACTCGTAGCGGAAACCTGTTGGCTGATGGAGAAACGAAGAAATTATAACGTTAAAATGCCACAAAGAGAACGTCAGTAAGAGATATGTAAAATGTTGAATTCAAATGCTTGAAACACGTGACACTATTGGGCGTTTAAATTAAAACATTTTCATGATAATTATTCGCGTGTCGAATTGAAATTGCTTGTTTGATACGGGATCAAAGTAACATGACATATTAAATATTTAAATTTTACATGTCATTGGTATAAAGAGTAAAAATGAGGGAAAAAATGATTGCGTTTAAAAAACAAAAAACGGTGTATAAAAATAAATTGATTTTTGAAAGTATTAATTGTAGTTATAGCCACTCGTAGCGAAAACCTGCTGGTTGATGGAGAAACGAGAAATAGTTACATTAAAAAGCCTCCAAAAGACAACGTTAATGCTAGAAATCAAAAATATTAAATTCCAGTGCTTGAAACGCGGGACAATGTTGGCCGTATAAAATGAAACATTTTCATAATAATTATTCGCGCGTCGTATAGAAATGTTTTGTTTGATAGTGGATCAAAGTATCATAAACCATTAATTATTGAAATTTTACATTTCATTCGTGACAAAGGTAAAATGAGGGAAAAAATGATTGCGTTTAAAAAACGAAAAACGTTTTATAAAAAAACATTAATTTATGCAACTACTTATTACAATTACAGCCACTCTTAGCGAGGACCTGCTGGTTGATAGAGAAACGAGAAAATGATATCGTTAAAATGCCACAAAGAGAACGTCAGTAATAGAAATGTAAAATGTTGAATTGAAACGCTTGAAACATGTGACACTCTTGGCCGTTTAAAATGAAACAGTTTCATTATAGTTATTCGCGTGTCGTATAGAAATTGCTTGTTAGATATTGGATCAAACTATCATAATTCATTATGTATTGAAATTTTATTTTTCATTCGTCGCAAAGGGGAAATGGAAAGAAAATCAGTCTTTTTAAGAAGCAAGAAACGTTTTATAAACACTCATTAATTTTTGCACGTATTTATTGTAATTTTTAGCCACTTGTAACGAGAACCTGGTCGTTGATATAGAAACGTAAAAATCTTTACGTTGCAAAGCCTGCAAACAGAACGAATGTATTAGAAATCAAATATTTTAAATTCAAATGCTTGAAACACGTGATACTGTTGGCCGTTTGAATTTAAGCAGTTTCATGATAATTATTCGAGAGTCGAATAGAAATTGTTTATTTGATAGTGGATCAAATTATCATAAGCAATTTAGTCCCCATGAGAACATGTGAAACGTTTCAGAACAAACGTTTGACGAACGCTTCTCGAACGTTTGTATTTTTGAAACGTCTCAAGAACGCTAGACAAACCTTCTGTAAATGTTTGAATGTCCGCGGAAAATCAAACTTTCTACAAACGTTTGTGAAACGTTTGGTTCTTATAGGGATATTTAAATTTTACATGTCATTGGTGGCAGAGTAGAAATGAGGGAGAAAATGATTGCGTTTAAAAAACAAAAACGGTGTATAAAAATACATTGATTTTTGAAAGTATTTATTTTAATTACAGTCGCTCGTAGCGAAAAGCTGCTGGTTGATAGAGAAACGAATAGTAGTAACGCTAAAAAGCCCGCAAACAAAACGTCAATTTTACAAATCAAAAATAGTAAATTCCAGTGCTTGAAATGCTGAAGAATGTTTGCCGTTTAACGTGAAACATTTTCATAATAATTATTCACGTGTTGAATAGAAATTGCTTGTTTGATAGTGCATCAAATTATCGTAAAATATTAAATATTACAATTTTGCATGTCATTGGTGGTAAAGGAAAAATGAGGGAAAAAATCATTGCTTTTACAAAGCAAAAAACGTTTTATAAAAATACATTAATTTATGAAAATATTTATTGGAATTATAACCACTCGCAGCGAAAACCTTCTGGTTGATAGAGAAACGAAAACTAGTAACATTAAAAAGCTTCCAAATAGAATGTCAATATTACAAACGAAAAAATATTACATTCCAGTGCTGGAAATACGGGACATTGTTAGCCGTTTAAAATGAAACAGTTTCATGATAATTACTCACGTGTCGAATATAAATTGCTTGTTTGATACGGGATCAAAGTAACATAAAATATTAAATATCAAAATTTTGCATGGCATTGGGGCCACAGGAAAAAGGAGGGAAAAAATGATTGCGTTTTAAGATCAAAAAACCTTGTGTAATAAAACATTAATTTTTTAAAGTATTTATTGTAATAATAGCCACTCGTAGTGGCTATCTGATATTGGATAAAAAATACTGCGAAATAATACATAATTTTTATATAATATATATAATATAATACTGTAATATCGCACGTTTAGAGGATAATTGCATAACAATTTCAACATTTTATATATAATAATCAAAAACTTTTTGTAATATTACTGTAATATTAAAAAAATATTCAGCAATATTACCCTGTAAAAAATTGGCAATTGAGAGAGATTGAAACTGTCAGAAAACCTGAGATTGTTCATTGGTGGCAATTGAAAATACCAAATCTTGATTGCTTTTAATGTACAATCTTAGGTTTTCTGACAGTTTTAATCTCCCTCAATTGCCAATTTTTTACAGGGTACTGTAATATTATAGTAATATTGCTTGCTTATATGGTTTTTATTTACATGGAAAAGATATTTTACTTTAAAACCTACATTGATGTCATCATAATGTAAAAAAAAATTGTTTTTTATTTATTAACACAAGACTGTACTATATTGTTGCAGCTGCAATCATTTGCAACAAATTACGGTTGTCCGTAGTAAACGTTCTAAGACTAATTCATTACCATATCACTGTAATTAAAATTTATCTAATTTTTATGGCAATAACATTATTGGTATTAACAATAATATTTTTATTAATAATATTTTTATTTTTTTTTGTTTAATATTTTTATTATATCACAAATATATTTTTCTTCTATCACTTTTCAATTTATTATACATTTTGCTTTTAATTTTAAATATTTAATTATATTTATTATAATATTAGTATTATTATAATTGATAATAATGTTGTAGTTTAAATAATACAATTTTATTCCAACTCTCAAGTCACCAATTATGTTCATAAAATATTTATTAA
The DNA here is from genome assembly GCA_022817385.1 of Macroteleia sp. ZL-2020. NCBI lineage: Eukaryota > Metazoa > Arthropoda > Insecta > Hymenoptera > Scelionidae > Macroteleia > Macroteleia sp. ZL-2020. The sequence continues at coordinate 15,918 of JABFPO010000023.1, forward strand.
TATTATACTGTTACATATTATTATTACATATAACTGTTACATATTATTTGTATTATTGAAATAATACTGCAAACAGTTATATTTAACATTAAGTAATATGACGTACTGATTGCAACATAATATATTACACGCTATATTTATTGTAGTGTTATATATTATCCTTATTTTTTTATAATTTTCTGTTATTTCCTTTCATTTTTTTTTCCTGTTCAAATTTATAAGAAAATATGTTTCCATTTTTCTTATTTAATTTTTTTTTAACATTATTATTCTTATTTTGCATTTATTCGAACATTTTATTCCATTGTCATATGGTTTTCATTTCAATTTACCCTCGTTCGACATGTGTCTCTCCTATTTTATTAATATATTATTAAAAATAATTTCGCACTTCCGCCATCTGCATATTTTACGCTTTAACTACGGTTTCCGTCCCGCGTCATCTCGTCTGCTTCGACGTTAACCTCTTCCCAATGCGACATGCGTAATAAGACGC
>JABFPO010000024.1:0-16157 GCA_022817385.1 Macroteleia sp. ZL-2020
ACAGTTCTTGCGTTGAAGCGATCATAATGACTAACGTGTGACTCACGCGTTAGTCACATGTGACTCACCTGTGACTAACGAGTGACATCACTATGACGTCACATAACATTTTTTGGTTGCCTGGGAAGTTATTAATTTGTTATTATGTAAAACAAATATTAATATTAGATGCAATAAAGAGAAAAAGCAGACGTACAAAAAATGTAGCAGAAAATATAAAAATACTGCAAGTGTTTTCGCATACAAGTTAAACATTTTATAGTTAAAGGTATCTACTTGAGTTTAGCAGGTAACTGTTTGGGATTAAAGTAATAAATACCAGAAGATTAACGAACCGTCATTGTTACGAAAACATTTTGTAAAGGAGATGAATCATATTTTCAACTGAATTAATCTTAATTTTATTCTTAATAAATTTATAATAAATAAAAAATTTTTTTAAAATTTCAAAATTTTTAAGTAAATTAATAATTAATTACTTTTATATTACATTTAAAACCATATCGAAAACAACGTAATTTTTCATGTAATTTTTCACGTAATTTTTTCCGGTATGTTTTGGCGTAATAAATTTCGTAAAAAATACTTAAAAATATGTGTAAAATTTTGTTATGTAATAAATTACGTAAAAAATTTTACAAAAAATTAAATTATTTATTGCATAAATGACTACGTAAATTATTGCATAATTCACTATGTAATTTATTATTTGTAAAAAATAAAAATTTTCCATTGAGGAATTGAACTCGTTACCTCTACGTTCGTAGTCAAACACCCTTTACCACTGAACCATCAATGTTCCATGAAATCATCGTGGAACATACTAGATTTATTTCTCAAGAATAAATTTTTTATCTTTTTTTTTACAAATAATAAATTACGTATTGAACTATGCAAGAAATTATTTACACGAATAAATAATTAATTTACGTAATTTATTACATAACAAAATTTTACATATAGATTTTGAAGTATTTGTACATAATATAATACGCCAAAAAAATCCCGGAAAAATTATGTGAAAAATTAAATGAAAAACTACGCAAAAAATTACGTAAAAAATTAAGTTTTTTTTTCAATAGGGAAGCACATAAATTGAATTTCAGCAATGTAATTAAAAATGTATGGATATTTAAGAAACAATGTTTTACATTTTATTTTGAAGTTACATTTCAGTTCTGAAACTTCTATTGCGAAATTTATATTAATTCGTAACAACTTATTTCTATTCTCTAAATAAAAATCACATTGCTTTAGTATTGATCGTTTAATAAATATCCCAGCAAACGTGAAATTTTAGAGCTTTATTATAACGTGAACCTATTATAAAATATTGTTCTACCTCCAACATGCCATTTATTAAAGCATGTATACATACCAAACAAGAAATGAGAACTTTAGTGCCAACTTTTAAAAATGTATTCCTATTTAACATAATTTCAAGGGATCTTCATTACCATCAGGAATTGTGGAACTTGTAGACCATATAAAGAAGTTTCAAGGTCCACATAAAGAGGGCGTTAAAAAATAGTTTTTTCTCACGGGTTCACGTAAATTTTACGAGAGTGCGCTGTTATCAGCGGTATAGAACTGGGACAAGCCAAACAATAGCGGTTAGCGATCTCTTCTCATCTCTGATTATACCAATAATACCGGGTCGGGGTCAATTACGCAAATGGGGCACTTACGCAAATGAACATTCTGCCGCCCATCTGTGTACTTGTAGACACTGGCGAGCACGGAGAGCGCCCGAACGCTTCCGAACCGAGAGAGATGGTAGCGTGCACGCGGGATAGGTTGTAGTAGCGCGGGTTATAGATGGCAGTGCACTTATTATAACGGAAATGAAAAGAAATGAGTCAAAGTCAAAATTAAATGTGCACCGATAGCGGGAAATGAAATAAAGAATAATAAAAGATAAATTAAATGAATGGATTAAAATTAATAATTACTATTAATAATTAACATATATTAATAATATATATGAATTAATATATATTAATAATTAATATTAATAATTGAACGATATTATAAATAAAATTAATGTTATTTAAATAAAAAATGAAGCGAAAAGTAAACACTGAATTTAAAACAGTGTACAACATATGAAAGACACATAACTATGTGAATAAATATATAATCTGATATAAATTAAATATTAAATGAATATAAGAATAAAGAAATTTTTTTTAAATATCATATAGATAAAAAATATTATTTTCAAATGTGACTCAATGCAACATAAGTAGGAATGAAAACATTGCATGAAAAAATTTGTAGATAAGTAGATAAAATTATAAACATAATATTTTTATTTTATATAAGAGAAATGAAAAATAATTACAAGTAATGAATAGATATAAAATTAAGAAATGAATTGATAAAATCATAAAACAAAAATATGTATTATATTGTATCGTCAAAATAAATAATTATAAAAATTATCGTTAACAGAGAGTACAAGCTAGCTTTAGACACCATAGCAGCAAAGAATATTTTCAAAATATATTGGAAATAATTTTTTCCAATATTTCAAAAATTGAAAATATAATATTGAACAATTTAAAAGTATGTTAAAAATGTTATTAAAATGTATGTAAAAAATAAGTGTAGCATGCATACTTTTAAAAAATAAATTATAAATAACAGTAAAAAAATATATGTGTTACTTTGAAATGTAATTAAAAAATTTTAAAGCATGGTACACATTTTTTAAGTTTACATTTTTGAAGACATTTTTTTACCTGAACAGTAATATATATTTAAAACTTTTTTAACATTTTTTTGAATATTTTTACAATATTTTTTCAACTTTGAACAAATTGTATGCAAATATTTCAACAATAATTTTAAAATATTCATTACTATTATGGTTTGCAGAAAAATGTGTTTTACAACAAAATACTTTTGTAATTTAATATATTTCGAAAATAAATGTTCCGAAAAGAAATGTCATTTTATTAATTTTTGCGTTTTCATCCTTTCATTTCTGAATTAGAAACCACTGTATAAGTTAAATTACAAAAATTTCAAACAGATTGTACTACAATCAAACACTTAATTAATATTTTTTGTTCCATTCATGCATGCCCTAATAGCAAATGTCACTGAATAATGTCCTGAGTATGTCCCCAGAATATTATAATGTACTAGTAATGTTCTCAGAATATTATTTTGTGATATTTGTTATTAGGGTGGATATAATTAGAGATATAACGTATAAAACACCTATAAAGTATTGCGTTGCATATGCTGACGAGAGTAATTCAAGTGTAACAAAATTTCGAACGCGATAATATTGAATTAAGCGCATTTTATCATGAGACATTGTGTTGCTAACACACGTAACTTGTTACATTATCCGTCTTTTCATGCATTTTTCAGAATAGCAACAACATGTGTACGGATGCAGAATTACGTCTCCAGGTGAGTTGATATTCATGTGAGAGTTGTGTTTCCAATATTTTCTAGAGCGAGGACACCAGATTGTGGTACATCTTGTAGAAGTTCAAGTTCTCTTAATAAATTTTACATTCTTAAGATACCTTTTTTGAACGTATTTTTCGATTTTCAAGCAATAAATTTTCTGTATGGAATTAGGAAAAATAAATGTATAAAGCTCTTTGTCAGTTAAATTGAAAATACTTTAATGTGATGTCTCGTAATTAAATTGAACAATTAATTAATATTATTTTTATACTTTCATGAAGAAATATAATGTGGTATGCTTTGGAAAGTGGTATGCTACAACATTGATTAAAAAGTTTATTGCTGTTCATTTCATAGAAACTAACGTAGATTTAAAGAAATTTCAACTGCGACAGCAGAGACTTAAGCGCTGTTTATTGCAAGTACTCGGTTTGTTAAACAATTAAAGCTTCGACAAGTACACTTTTTTTGATACATTTTGTAGTACTAAAAAAAAAAGTCTGCAGCGATGCAGAAATACTAATTTAGTTGAAGTCTATATCATATGACCTACAATTATAATATTTTGAAATTCACGGACGCGATTTTGTGGGGAAAAGTTTACCAAATCATGCATTGTTAGTAAATTTCACTTCCTGAAGAAACTTTGTTTTCGATAAACTTTTTAAACTTTCCAAAAAATAATATATATGAAATATTGTATTAAATGAGATAATGAAATGAGTAAGACTCAACTTTATTGAAATTATAAAACATTTCACAGTGATACCTCGCAGTTATATTGAACAATTAATTATTTTTTTATACTTTTATGAAGAAATATAATGAGGGATGCTTTGGGTAAAACATTTATTCAAAAATGTATTTTGGTTTATTCCATGAAAAGTAATGTAAATTTAAAAAGAATTCGATTGCGACAGCAGTGACTTAAGCGCTCTTTGTCACAAGTACTCGGCTTGTTAAACAATTAAAGCTTCGACAAGTACTCTTTTTTTGATGGATTTTTTAGTACAGCAAAAAAAAGTCTGACGCCATGCAAAAGTACTAATTTAGTTGAAGTCGATATCACATGACGTACAATTATAACATTTTGAAATTCGCGGACGCCATTTTGTGGCTAAAAGTTTAACAATTCTCGCATTGTTAATAAATTTTACTTCCTACGGAAACTTTGTTTTCGATCAATTTTTTAAACTTTCCAAAAAAAAATATAAATGAAATATTGTATTAAATAAGATAATGAAATGTGTAAGACTCAAAATTAGTTCAATTAAAAACATTTCAAAGTGATACCTCGAAAAAACATTTCAAAGTGATACCTCAAAGCATACCTCGCACTTAAATTGTACTCTTAATTACTATTTCTTCATACTTTTATGAGGCAATATTAAGAGGTATGCTTTGGGTTAAACATTTATTCGAAAATGTATTCTGGTTTATTTCATGGAAAGTAATGTAAAATTAAAGAAATTTCGACTGCGACAGCAGTGACTTAAGCGCTCTTTTTTACAAGTACTCGGATTGATAAACAATCAAAGCTTCGACAAGTACTCTTTCTCTGATGAATTTTTTAGTACCCGAAAAAAAGTCTGCAGTGATGCAGAAATGCCAATCCAGTTGAGGTAAGCATCATATTACTTATATTTAGAATATTTTGAAATTCGCGGACGCCATTTTGTGGGGGAAAGTTTAACAATTCACGCATTTTTAATAAATTGTACTTCCTGAAGGAACTTTGTTTTCGATTAATTTTTCAAACTTTCCAAAAAATAATATAAATGTAATATTGTATTTAATAAGATAATGAAATGTGTAAAACTCAGTGTTAATTAAATTAAAAACATTTCACAGTGATACCTCGTAGTTATGTTGAACAATTATTACGTTTTTATACTTTTATGACGAAATATTCGGAGGTATGCTTTGGGTAAAACATTTATTCAAAAATGTATTTTGGTTTATTTCATGAAAAATAATGTAAATTTAAAAAGAATTCGACTGCGACAGCAGTGACTTAAGCGCTCTTATTTACAAGTACTCGGATTGGTAAACAATCAAAGCTTCGACAAGTACTCTTTTTTTGATGAACTTTTTAGTACTCGAAAAAAAGTCTGGAGTGATGAAGAAATGCCAATCCAGTTGAGGTCACAATCATATCACTTATATTTATAATATTTTGAAGTTCGCGGACGCCATTTTGTGGGGAAAAGTTTACCAAATCATGCATTGTTAGTAAATTGTACTTCCTGAAGAAACTTTGTTTTCGATAAATTTTTTAAACTTTCCAAAAAGTAATATAAATGAAATATTGTATTAAATACGATAATGAAATGTGTAAAACTCAGCGTTACTTAAATTTAAAAAATTCCAAAGTGATAACTTGCAGTTAAATTGTACTATTAATTAATATTTCTTCATATTTGTATGAGGAAATATTATGAGGTATGCTTTGGGTAAAACATTTAATCGAAAATGTATTCTGGTTTATTTCATGGAAAGTAATGTAAATTTAAAGAAATTTCAACTGCGACAGCAGTGACTTAAGGGCTCTTTGTACAAGTACTCGGATTGTTAAACAATTAAAGCAGCGACACGTACTCTTTTTTTGATGGATTTTTAGTACAGCAAAAAAAAGTCTGACGCCATGCAGAAGTACTAATTTAGTTGAAGTCAATATCATATGGCGTACAATTAAAACATTTTGAAATTCGCGGACGCCATTTTGTGGGGAAAAGTTTAACAATTCACACATTGTCAATAAATTTTACTTCCTAAGGAAACTTTGTTTTCGACTAATTTTTTAAACTTTCTAAAAAATTATATAAATTAAATATTGTATTAAATAAGGTAATGAAATGTGTAAAATTTAGTGTTACTTAAATTGAAAACATTTCAAAGTTATACCTCGCAGTTACATTGAACAATTAATTATTTCTTTATACTTTCATGAGGAAATATGATGAGGCATGCGTTGGGTAAAACATTTATTCAAAAGCGTATTTTGTTTTATTTCATGGAAAGTAATTTAGATTTAAGGCAATTTGGATTGCGACAGCAGTGACTTAAGCGCTCCTTTTTACAAGTACTCAAATTGGTAAACAATCAAAGCTTCGACAAGTACTCTTTTTTTGATGGATTTCTTTGTACTCGAAAAAAAGTCTGGAGTGATGCAGAAATGCCAATCCAGTTGAGGTCGCAATCATATCACTTACATTTTTAATATTTTGAAAATCACGGAGGCCATTTTGTGGGGAAAAGTTAAAAAATTCACGCATTGTTAATACATTTTACTTCCTACGGATACTTTATTTTCGATAAATTGTTTAAACTTTCCAAAAAATAATATAAATGAAATATTGTATTAAATAAGATAATGAAATTTGTAAAACTCAGCGTTACTTAAATTAAACACATTTCAAAGTGATACCTCGCAGTTATATTGAACAATTATTTACTTTATTATACTTTTATGACGAAATATTATTAGGTATGCTTCGGGTAAAACATTTATTCGAAAATGTATTCGGGTTTATTTCATGGAAAGTAATGTTAATTCAAAGAAATTTCGACTGCGACAGCAGTGACTTAAGCGCCCTTTGTTACAAGTACTCGGATTGGTAAACAATCAAAGCTTCGACAAGTACTCTTTTTTTGTTGAATTTTTTAGTTCTCGAAAAAAAGTCTGGAGTGATGAAGAAATGCCAATCCAGTTGAGGTCACAATCATATCACTTATAATTATAATATTTTGAAATTCGCGGACGCCATTTTCTGGGAAAAAGTTTACCAAATCATTCATTGTTAGTAAATTGTACTTCCTGAAGAAACTTTGTTTTCGATAAATTTTTTAAAAATTCCAAAAAATAATATAAATGAAATATTGTATTAAATAAGATAATGAAATGTGTAAAACTCAGCGTTACTTAAATTTAAAACATTCCAAAGTGATACCCCGCAGTTATATTGAACAATTAATTATTTTTTTATACTTTTATGACGAAATATTATGTGGTATGCTTTCGGTAAAACATTTATTCAAAAATGTATGCTGGTTTATTTCATGGAAAGTTATGTAAATTTAAAAAAATTTTGACTGCGACAGCAGTGCCTTAAGCGCTCTTTTTTACAAGTACTCGGATTGGTAAACAATCAAAGCTTCGACAGGTACTCTTTTTTTGATGAATTTTTTAGTACCCGAAAAAAAGTCTGCAGTGATGCAGAAATGCCAATCCAGTTGAAGTCGGCATCATATCACTTATATTTAGAATATTTTGAAATTCACGGGCGCCATTTTGTGGGGAAAAGTTAAAAAATTCACGCATTGTTAATACACTTTACTTCCTACGGATACTTGGTTTTCGATAAATTTTTTAAACTTTCCAAAAAATAATATAAATGAAATAATTTATTAAATGAGATAAGGAAATGTTTAAGACTCAACTTAAGTTAAATTTAAAACATTTCAAAGTGATACCTAGCAGTTATAATGAACAATTATCATTTTTTTATACTTGTATGAGGAAATACAGTGAGAGATGCTTTGGGTAAAATTTTAATTAAAAAATGTATTCTGGTTTATTTCATGGAAAGTAATGTAAATTTAAAGAAATTTCAACTGCGACAGCAGTGACTTAAGCGCTCTTTGTTACAAGTACTCGGATTGTTAAACAATTAAAGCTTCGACAAGTACTCTTTTTTTGATGGATTTTTTAGTACAGCAAAAAAAAGTCTGACGCCATGCAGAAGTACTAATTTAGTTGAAGTCAATATCATATGACGTACAATTATAACATTTTGAAATTCGCGGACGGCATTTTGTGGCTACAAGTTTAACATTTCTCGCATTGTTAATAAATTTTACTTCCTAAGGAAACTTTGTTTTCGATAAATTTTTTAAACTTTCCAAAAAATAATATAAATGAAATATTGTATTAAATAAGATAATGAAATGTGTAAAACTCAGTGTTACTTAAATTAAAAACATTTCAAAGTGATACCTGGCAGTTATATTGAACAATTAATTATGTTTTTATACTTTTATGACGAAATATTAGGAGGTATGCTTTGGGTATAACATTTATTCGAAAATGCATTCGGGTTTATTTCATGGAAAGTAATGCAAAATTTAAAGAAATTTCGACTGCGACAGCAGTGACTTAAGCGCCCTTTGTTACAAGTACTCGGATTGTTAAACAATTGAAGCTCCGACAAGTAATCTTTTTTTGATGGATTTTTTAGTACTAAAAAAAGTCTGACGCGGTGCAGAAGTACTAATTTAGTTGAAGTCAATACCATATGACTTACAATTTTAACATTTTGAAATTCGTGGACGCTATTTTGTGGGGAAAAGTTTAACAATTCACGCGTTGTTAATCAATTTTACTTTCTACGGAAACTTTGTTTTCGATTAATTTTTTAAACTTTCCAAAAAATAATATAAATGAAATATTGTATTAAATAAGATAGTGAAATGTGTAAAACTCAGTGTTATTTAATTTAAAAACATTTCAAAGTTATACCTCGCAGTTATATTAAACAATTATTTATTTTATTATACTTTTATGACGAAATATTATTAGGTATGCTTTGGGTAAAACATTTATTCGAAAATGTATTCGGGTTTATTTCATGGAAAGTAATGTAAATTCAAAGAAATTTCGACTGCGACAGCAACGACTTAAGCGCCCTTTGTTACAAGTACTCGGATTGGTAAACAATCCAAGCTTCGACAAGTACTCTTTTTTTGATGAATTTTTTAGTATTCGAAAAAAAGTCTGCAGTGATGCACAAATGCCAATCCAGTTGAGGTCAGCATCAAATTACTTTTATTTAAAATATTTTGAATTTCGCGGGCGCCATTTTGTGGGGAAAAGTTTAACAATTCACGCATTGTTAATACATTTTACTTCCTACGGAAACTTTGTTTTCGATAAATTTTTTAAACATTCCAAAAAATAATATATATGAAATATTGTATTAAATAAGATAATGAAATGTTTAAGACTCAACGTTATTTAAATTAAAAACATTTCAAAGTGATTGCTCGCAATTACATTGAACAATTAATTATTTTTTTATACTTTCATGAGGAAATATACTTTCATGAGGAAAGGATGCTTTGGGTAAAACATTTATTCAAAAGCGTATTCTGGTTTATTTCATGGAAAGTAATTTAGATTTAAGGCAATTTGGATTGCGACAGCAGTGACTTAAGCCCTCTTTTTTACAGGTACTCAAATTGGTAAACAATCAAAGCTTCGACAAGTACTCTTTTTTTGATGAACTTTTTAGTACCCGAAAAAAAGTCTGCAGTGATGCAGAAATGCCAATCCAGTTGAGTTCAGCATCATATCACGTATATTTATAATATTTTGAAATTCGCGGACGCCATTTTGTGGGGAAAAGTTTAACAATTCACGCATTGTTAATCAATTTTTCTTCCTACGGAAACTTTGCTTTCGATTAATTTTTCAAACTTTCCAAAAAATAATATAAATGAAATATTTTATTAAATGAGATAATGCATGTGCAAGACTCAACGTAAGTTAAATTTAAAACATTTCAAAGTGATACCTCGCAGTTATATTCAACAATTATCATTTTTTTATACTTTTATGAGGAAATACAGTGAGGTATGCTTTGGGTAAAACATTTATTCAAAAATGTGCTCGGGTTTATTTCATGAAAAGTAATGTAAATTCAAAGAAATTTCGTCTGCGACAGCAGGGACTTAAGCGCCCTTTGTTACAAGTACTCGGGTTGGTAAACAATCAAAGCTTCGACAAGTACTCTTTTTTTGATGAATTTTTCAGTACTCGAAAAAAGTCTGCAGTGATGCAGAAATGCCAATCCAGTTGAGGTCAGCATCATATTACTTATATGTAGAATATTTTGAAATTCGCGGACGCGATTTTGTGGGGAAAAGTTTAACAATTCACGCATTGTTAATACATTTTACTTTCCACGGATAGTTTGTTTTCGATAAATTCTTTAAACTTTCCAAAAAATAATATAAATGAAATATTGTATTAAATAAGATAATGAAATGTGTAAAACTCAGCGTTACTTAAATTTAAAAAATTCCACATTGATACCTCGCAGTTAGATTGAACAATTAATTTCAGTTTATACTTTTATGACGTTATATTATGAGGTATGCTTTGGGTAAAACATTTATTCGAAAATGTATTCGGGTTTATTTCATGTAAAGTAATGTAAACTTAAAGAAATTTCGACTGCGACAGCAGTGACTCAAACGCCCTTTGTTACAAGTACTTGGATTGTTAAACAATTGAAGCTTCGACAAGTACTCTTTTTTTGATGCATTTCTTCGTACTAAAAAACAAGTCTGACGCGATGCAGAACTACTAATTTAGTTGAAGTCAATACCATATGACTTACAATTATAACATTTTGAAATTTGCGGACGCCATTTTGTGGGGAAAAGTTTAACAATTCACGCATTGTTAATAAATTTTACTTCCTACGGATAGCTTGTTTTCGATAAATTTTTTAAATTTTCCAAAAAATAATATAAATGAAATATTGTATTAAATAAGATAACAAAATGTGTAAAACTCAGCGTTACTTAAATTTAAAAAATTCCACATTGATACCTCGCAGTTAGGTTGAACAATTAATTTTTTTGTATACTTTTATGACGATATATTATGAGGTTTGCTTTGGGTAAAACATTTATTCGAAAATGTATTCGGGTTTATTTCATGGAAAGTAATGTAAATTTAAAGAAATTTCGACTGCGACAGCAGTGACTGAAGCGCCCTTTGTTACAAGTACTCGGATTGTTAAACAATTGAAGATCCGACAAGTACTCTTTTTTTGATGTATTTTTTCGTACTAAAAAACAAGTCTGACGCGATGCAGAAGTACTAATTTAGTTGAAGTCAATACCATATGACTTACAATTATAACATTTTGAAATTCGCGGACGCCATTTTGTGGGGAAAAGTTTAACAATTCACGCATTGTTAATACATTTTACTTCCTACGGAAATTTTGTTTTCCATTAATTTTTTAAACTTTCCAACATATAATATAAATGAATTATTTTAATAAATAAGATAATGAAATATGTAAGACTCAAAGTTAGTTCAATTACAAACATTTGAAAGTGATACCTCGCACTTAAATTGTACTATTAATTAATATTTCTTCATACTTTTAAGACGAAATATTATGAGGTATGCTTTGGGTAAAATATTTATTCGAAAATGTATTCTGGTTTATTTCATGGAAAGTAATGTAAAATTAAAGAAATTTTGACTGCGACAGCAGTGACTTAAGCGCTAGTTTTTACAAGTACTGGGATTGGTAAACAATCAAAGCTTCGACAAGTACTCTTTTTTTGATGAATTTCTTTGTACCTGAAAAAACGTCTGCAGTGATGCAGAAATGCCAATCCAGTTGAGGTCAGCATCATATCACTTATATTTAGAATATTGTGAAATTCGCGAACGCCATTTTGTGGGGAAAAGTTTAACAATTCACGCATTGTTAATCAATTTTACTTCCTACGGAAACTTTGTTTTCGATTAATTTTCAAACTTTCCAAAAAATAATATAAATGAAATATTTTATTAAATGAGATAATGCGTGTGTAAGACTCAACGTAAGTTAAATTTAAAGCATTTCAAAGTGATACCTCGCAGTTATATTGAACAATTATCATTTTTTTATACTTTTATGAGGAAATATAGTGAGGGATGTTTTGGGAAAAAAATTAATTCAAAAATTTATTCTGGTTTATTTCATGGAAAGTAATGTAAATTTACAGAAATTTCGACTGCGACAGCAGTGACTTAAGCGCCCTTTGTTACAAGTACTCGGATTGTTAAACAATCAAAGCTTCGACAAGTACTCTTTATTTGATGAATTTTTTAGTACTCGAAAAAAAGTCTGCAATGATGCAGAAATGCTAATCCAGTTGAGGTCCGCATCATATTACTTATATGTAGAGTATTTTGAAATTCGCGGGCGCCATTTTGTGGGGAAAAGTTAAAAAATTCACGCATTGTTAATACATTTTACTTGCTACGGATACTTTGTTTTCGATAAATTTTTTAAACTTTCCAAAATATAATATAAATGAAATATTTTATTAAATAAAATAATGAAATGTGTAAAACTCAGCGTTACTTAAATTTAAAAAATTCCACATTGATACCTCGCAGTTAGATTGAACAATTAATTTTTTTGTATACTTTTATGACGATATATTATGAGGTATGCTTTGGGTAAAACATTTACTCGAAAATGTATTCGGGTTTATTTCATGGAAAGTAATGTAAATTTAAAGAAATTTCGACTGCGGCAGCAGTGACTGAAGGGCCCTTTGTTACAAGTACGCGGATTGTTAAACAATTGAAGCTTCGACAAGTACTCTTTCTTTGATGTATTTTTTCGTACTAAAAAACAAGTCTGACGCGATGCAGAAGTACTAATTTAGTTGAAGTCAATACCATATGACTTACAATTATAACATTTTGAAATTCGCGGACGCCATTTTTTGGGGAAAAGTTAAAAAATTCACGCATTGTTAATACATTTTACTTCCTACTGAAGCTTTCTTTCTGATAAATTTTTTAAACTTTCCAAAAAATAATATAAATGAAATATTGTATTTAATGAGATAATGAATTGTTTAAGACTCAACGTTATTTAAATTAAAAAAATTTCCAAGTGATTCCTCGCAGTTACATTGAACAATTAATTATTTCTTTATACTTTCATGAGGAAATATGTTGAGTCATGCTTTGGGTAAAACATTTATTCAAAAGCGTATTCTGGTTTAATTCATGGAAAGTAATTTAGATTTAAGGCAATTTGGATTGCGACAGCAGTGACTTAAGCGCTCTTTGTCACAAGTACTCGGATTGTTAAACAATTAAAGCTTCGACAAGTACTCTTTTTCTGATGGATTTTTTAGTACAGGAAAAAAAAGTCTGACGCCATGCAGAAGTACTAATTTAGTTGAAGTCAATATCATATGACGTACAATTATAACATTTTCAAATTCGCGGACGCTAATTTCTGGCTAAAAGTTTAACAATTCACGCATTGTTACTAAATTGTACTTCCTAAGGTATCTTTGTTTTCGATCAATTTTTTAAACTTTCCAAAAAATAATATAAATGAAATATTGTATTAAGTAAGATAATGAAATGTGTACAACTCACTGTTGCTTAAATTTAGAACATTTCAAAGTGATACCTGGCAGTTATATTGAACAATTAATTATTTTTTTATACTTTTATGAGGAAATACAGTGAGAGATGCTTTGGGTAAAACATTAATTCAAAAATGTATTCTGGTTTATTTCATGGAAAGTAATGTAAATTTAAAGAAATTTCGACTGCGACACCAGTGACTTAAGCGCTCTTTTTTACAAGTACTCGGATTGGTAAACAATCAAAGCTTCGACAAGTACTCTTTTTTTGATAGATTTTTTAGTATTCGAAAAAAAGTCTGCAGTGATACAGAAATGCCAATCCAGTTGAGGTCACAATCATATCACTTATATTTATAATATTTTGAAATTCGCGGAACAATCCAATTACTTGTAACAAAGGGCGTTTAAGTCACTGCTGTCGCAGTCGAAATTTCTTTAAGGGGGGACCCCACCCTGACGGTTTCAAAAAATCGATTTTTTTTTTTTGCATAAATCTATTCCTTATAGTATCTAGCATCACACTCTAAAAGGGTTTATTGATATTCAAAGTCATTGCAAGGATACAAAAGGAATTGTGGATACAGGTAAGCGTGTCATTTACGAAAACCGAAAACTTTAAACGCGTTTTTCTCGAAACAACATTTTTCAAACTGAGTGCCAATTTTTCTCGGGAACTATTCAATGAAATCACTTCATTCTTTTTCGACAATGTATAAAAATGTTTTTTATATCGTGTAGCGTAGGATTTTTTTGATATTTCAATTTTTCGATTTTTTATAAACAATTTTATAGCATTTTTTTACGCAAAAATTGAATTTTTTTTTCAAACTTCCGCCATTTTTGTAATTTTTTGATTTTTCAAAAAATCCTACGCTACACGATAGAGGGTCTAATATAGTTTAACAAACTGTGAAAGATTTTGTTCTACCTTGTTTCAGGACTGATCACGCCTGGCACTACTGGAGATACATTTTTCTGGACATCACTGACGCCGATGACCATCACGTGTCCAATTATTAATATTTTTAAGCAAAAAAAATTTTGTCATAAAGATAAAAATATATATAATCATACAGCAAAAAACGGCATATTATTACATTGTTTTTAACTCCTAAAAAAATTCGTGAAAATTGCTGTTTTTCAGAGTCGTCAGGGTGGGGTCCCCCCTTAAGTGTTAAAACGTAATTTTTCTATGTTGTCTTAAAATTTACTGTACATATAATTTTTGTTACTCAGAATTATCCTGGTTGAATTGAAAAATCTACATAAAAGTCATGTGATAAACCATGTGATTTTTTGCAACATAATGTGATATTTCATATTTTGTAACATTTGGGATCCCCTAAGGGAGCCATTTTGTTGCCTCCCAGTTTCTTTGTCTTTTGATAAGTTTTATTTAAAAAAAAATGTACTGTAATGATGCCTTTTGAACCCGTCTTAAGAAAAGGAAATAAAATTTTTAAACGGACATTAGAATTTTTATTTCAGTATTGTTAAAGGATGTTTTGGACCCTGGATAGCGGCCATTAGCAAGATATGAATATATAGGCATTACGTTTATCATATTGATTTTATTTATTACACTAGATAATGCTGATTAATGAAATACTGATCATTTTTTTAGATTTGTGCTGTTTGAGAAATTTTTATTTTGTAGTGAGATTATATTTTAGTTTTGTGAGGGTAATTCCGAACAGAGAGTTGCAAGCAGCGAGGTGAATTTCAATGAGATCTCTTAGAGTCACCGAACAACAAGAGCTGATTTTAGAGACATTATAACTGGAGTGATTTTCTTGAAAACAACTGGACCTCAGATCTCAAAATGGTTGCAACCCCTCATTTACCTTTCTTGTGTTCTAAATGTCTGAATTATTTTACCAATGAAGGAGACTGCAGACTCCAGAGATTTATTTATTATATGGCCACTATTTGCCAAAGAGAGTTTTAGGATAAACTGTGACTGTAACTACTAGAAACCGTGCCGACTGAACCCTAAGCTTTCTTTTTTTTTTGTTTTTTTGTTGCTGTTACAAACCATCACGCCCCAGGCTTCTAGTTGGCCATGAAAATAGCGGTTCCGCTTGATTTGCCGTGGTTTACCGCTGGTTACGTCGAATTCTGGATTTTGCCTTGGCGCCGAGGGGCTCCTTAGCTGAAGAGTTGATACGCTCAAAGATACTGGGGTACCCAAAACTTGCCTTGTTCCAGGTAATATTTTTCTTCTCCTCCCGTCAATGGAGTTATCTTTGTCGATCTGGACTTGCTGCGGGTCTTCTTGGAGGAGCTATTCAGAATCACGGGTTTAATTTTCAAGAGTTTAATTTTCAAGTTTTTACGAAGTTTTGGTATTATATTGGGGAATACTAGAATTCAAAAATTGACGCGATACATTGAAAGGTGGGAGCAGCTATGATGAGTAAGGAGGGAAAAGAAAGAACAGTTGCGAGCGATTTTGAAAAGAGATTTCCGGAAGTGCCACTACTAGGGACCTAACGTACATCCGCAACTCCTGTTTGAGACGAGCTCAGGCTTTACTATTG
>JABFPO010000025.1:0-15930 GCA_022817385.1 Macroteleia sp. ZL-2020
CAAAACAAATTTTTTTTTTTTTTTTTTTTTTTTTTTTAAGCTACATATCTGTCAGGTTGACGTACAATACGTTTAGGACGCTCTACATTTTTGTTAGAGGTTAATTCTTTCTTATCTTCAGATGCTTCTGTTTTATTCGGTTTAAAGTGGTCATCACTGTTATCGCTTGCGATGGATTCTTCCTCAGATCCAGAAGATCCCTCGTCGACGTCCAAACCGGTATTACGCCAGATTTTCAGCTGGCTAGCATGAGCTGTCATTCGGTTATTTGATTTTCGAGCTGTGTTTAATGCTTCTATAACATAAGTATCGCTGGTTAAATCTTGTACTATGACGAAGGGTCCTCTGAATCTGGGTTGCAACTTAGTGCTTTCGCCAGTCGCTACTGGGTTCACGCTCACGAACACAATATCGCCTACTTCATATTTCACATTTGTTAAGCGTTTACGGTCATAATAGTCCTTGTACTGTTTTTGCGCGCTTAAAATCTTTTCTTTGATTTTCGATTGTATATGTTCGGGTTTTTGGTAAATCTCGGTATTTGCGGTGAGATATCTTTCTCTGCCTTCATCGAACCTCGGTACATACCCCAAAAGTATTTCATAAGGCGGCTTACCTGTTGTTTTATTAATCGAACAATTAATATCGCGCTCTAAATCTTTAATGTTAACATCCCAATCGAATTTCGAATTTGAATTAGATCTAATCGCAGGAAGAATTGTACGATTAACCCGCTCGACCAGTCCGTTAGCTTGCGGATGGCGACTGGAGTTCAGCGTATGTGCAATTCCTCTCTCCGCAACAAAATTTTTGAAAGATTTCGAAGTGAAACAGGTACCACGATCGGTTATCAGTCTATTCGGCAAACCATAACGATTTATAAATAATTTCAATTTCTTTAATGTCGTTTCAGTGCTTGTGTTCCTGGCCGCTTCCAAGAACACTATTTTTGTGAGATTATCTATTAACACAAGGATGTAATTGTTTTTTCGAGAAGAAGTTGGAAACGGTCCAAGATAATCCGCATGAACGATAGAAAATGGACGCTCACCTGGAGGTATCGGATGCAACTGTCCAGCTAGCCGGCCACTGATCTTTTTATTTAACGTACACGCCAAACACTGTTTAATATGTTTCCGGATGTACCCGCGCATTTTTGGGAAAAAATAATACTGACGAATTCTGTTCACTGTTTTATCCAAACCGAAGTGGCTACCGTAGTCGTGAAATTTAATGGCAATTGACTTCCTCATCGAAGTGGGGACAACGTAAAGTTTGACCTCAACATCGTCTCTCAGCTCTGATTTATACAGCAACCCGTCAACCAACAAATATCCCTTTACCGAATCGCGCTCCGCCCTCGTTATGCTAATATCAGGCTTCTTCAGAATATTAATTATTTTACGAAGACGCTCGTCAGACCGTTGATGAAGTAAAATTTCCTCCTCTTTAGTTACGATCGACAATATACGGTATTCATTTTTTTCGTCACATCTGTCTTCGATGGGAGCTCTCGATAACGCATCGACATGTCTCATCAAGTCCCCCTTTCGATGTTGTAAGTCAAAGTCATAATCGCATAAGGTACTTGCCCACCGAGCAATTTGCGGATTTTTAGTCTTATTCGCGTTCAAAAAGACCAGTGCCTGGCAGTCAGTAACCACGATAAACCTAATTGATAACAAAAATACCCGGAGGCGCTCGATTGCCCAGGTCACCGCAAGCAACTCCAGCTTACTTGAGTGATATCTGCTCTCTACATCTGAGGTCCGACGACTTATAGCATAGACTAAGTGCATTTTACCATACTTGTCTGCCTGCAAAAGCATTGCTCCCAAACCCACCGAGCTAGCATCCGTGTGAAGTTCAGTCCTGGATGCTTTTGGGTCAAAAATCTGTAAGATAGGTTTTGATACCAGGACACAACGTAATTCGGAAAATGCACGTTCCTGCTCATCATTCCACGAGTAAACTGCATTTTTCTTCAATAATTTACTTAGTGGCGATGCAACTATCGCATAGTTCATTACAAACCTGCGAAAAAACCCCGTGACAACTTTTTTGTCGAAACTTTATTTCGACAACTTTAATGTGAGGTTCGCCCGCTGCAACGCTAACAATACCATGCGCAAATGCTCCATCAATTGGTCCCAGTCGTGTGCCATAATTAGTACATCATCTAAATAAAACAATAAAATCATATTACGTAAAGGGCCAAGAGCAGCTTCCATTACTTTACAAAAATAAAAGGGAGCGTTCATAAGACCAAACATAGCTCGAGTGAATTCTCCCGCGTAGTCTGGCGTAATAAAAGCTGTCTTATGGCTCGCTTCTGGTTTAAGTGGAACCTGTAAGTAACCGTTGGCTAAGTCTAAGACTGCGAATATTTTGGCACCCGATAAAGTCTCCAAAAATTCATCGATATTTGGAAGAGGGTAATTTATCCTCACGGTTTGAGAATTCAAACGTCTATAGTCAATTACGAGTCTAGACTCGCCATTCTTTTTTTTAACTAATAAAACAGGGCTCGCATATGGCGACACTGTATCGGTGACGATGCCAACCCTCTTCCATTCATCGACTGTATTTTTGATTATCTCCCTTTCGTCACGAGAAGCCCGATAGGGTTTCAATGAGACTGGAACCGCATCTGGCTTCGTGATGATGTCCATTTCCAGTAATTTAGTACATCCGAGCTCATCCAAATTCTTTGAAATGCTTGAACGCAGCTGGTTAAGAAGTTCTAGTAGTTCTTCTCGTTGAGTTTCAGTTACGGTCTGATCGGTAAAGACCTCTTCTGACGTGATAGGTTCTTGTCGCATTTGTAGTTCGGGGGCTGGGTGAATAGTTAATACCTTATCTCTAAAGATATCACCTTGTCGAAGATTCTCAGTAAAGTAACCGAGATTGGAGATTCCCAAATCCAACGTTGCGTCTCCTACTCGTACGTTAACGAAGTTCATGGTTGCCGGGGGTAAGACTACATCTTCTTGATTGACTAATGGTATCGGAGGTTTGGCAAAGCCAAGAGATTCCAAATCCAGCTCATCTCTCGAACGAAACACGAGATGGTCATCTATTTTCATATAAGCAATATGGGGCAGCTCGGTGAAAGAACGACCAATTATGACCTCGTGTGGCTGAACATTGTCGGGGACGATTCGAACAATAATATCTTCAGCAACAACTCCGTCAACTTCTATTGTTGCATAAACCAAACCATAAGAGTTAACCACATTACCGGAATTGCCAAAACCATATAAACGACTGTTTCTTCGTTCGATTTGAAAATTTTCTCTTAATACAGCACTAGCGGTGATAGTACAGTCTGAACTACCTGTATCTATCATTGCTGAGAATTTTCGGTTGTTTATTAAAACTGTTTTTAAATATTTGTCAATATTAAGGACTATTCCCTCTTCGATCGATTGTATTAAAGCGGGCTGCAATTTCGTAGGCCTCATGCAAGCCTTTGTGGCATGTCCATTTCGCTGACAATTGATGCAAAATTGTGTGTCTTTGTTCTGAGAACATTTTCTTGCAAAATGTCCCGTATTTCCGCATATAAAGCATTTCACCGAAGTTTTACTAGATGATGAAGCATTATTTTTGTCTTCAGAATGATAGGTCTTGATTGTTCGTTGATCTTCGTTCTTGGCACTTTTGTTTGCGCTAATCGTTCCCGTTGTATTGAATTTAGTTTCACTAGGGTAATAGGCTCTTCTTTCACGCGAGTTCCTTTCGAACGCCTCTAGGTCGGCGAATAACTCATCCTCGTCCTGATGAAAAGCTGCACTAATGTACAAAAACATATCCCTCAAACGTAACCCTGCAGCCACCTGCTCTTTTATTTCACGAAAAGACAAGGCTAACGGACGACATAGTCTCACCTTATCGTGAAAATAAGCCGAAATAGACTCGCCTGACTCTTGACGTCTCTTTTTCATCTGATGCCATACTTCGTCCTTGTTTATTTCTCTAACAAACGTTTTTTTAAAAGCAACTTTGAAGTGGTCCCAACTTCGAATGTCTGAACGTCGACCCATGAACCATGACCTTGCTGCTCCTGTCAAATGGGCATTCACCGTCTCTAATACAAATTCTTCTGGCCAGTGATGCATTTGAGCTGAAATTTCTAAACGAGAAAGCCACTCTTTGGCTTCAAGTGGTCCCTTTTCTCCATCAAACGACTGAATTGTCTTTGACAGAACTGGCATAACATGAAAGTCTCTCCGATTGTTAAATTCTTGAGATCTTTGTAGCAGAATCGTGTTTTGATGAAGTAGATTTGCCAACAGTCCCAATATTTCATTATCTGAGCTCCGAATACCGGCGTCATGTGTAGTACTGGTTGGATTACCAAAGCCACGCGTATTTTCGTTTTGCGAAACAAAGTTTAGTGGTGGGGCCCCACGGAGAACGTCTCCATGCAGTACGCTGCTTCGCGGAAAGTTACCTCGTTGAACATCTTCACGTGCACTCACGAACGCGTCATCAGCCATCTCACTACGCTCGACTCGAGCGTTATCGGTCTGCGGATTTTCGAAGTTATACTCACGAATTAATTCGCGATGATCAGAAATATTCGCGTGTCGGTTCGCGTTATTCTGCGATGCATAAATATCATTACCGCGTACGACTGAATGAAAATAATTATTTCGTGAGTTACTACTATTTAAATTACGCGCGTATTCGATCGAACTTCCGTTTGGTCGCCGTGACCTCGCGTCATCAACGTCCTCCACAATCTGGTCCACACGGATGGTAGCACAATAATTTTCATTGAAAATAACGTTATTTATTCTCCGTGAGTTTTTACCAACACCAACGTCCGGTGGTGATACACTTGAGACTGCATCGACGGACGTTATGTTTGCACCATCCGTTGAAAAAAATTTATCCCGACGCGCGTCGATTGGTACCTGCAAGTTACATTTAGTATTAGATGAAATCATTGTCTCCTGAGCTCGTGTTTTGTCTGTGTTTGTGTTCCCGAGAGCCGTTGCCGACCAGGTATCAAGAGTCTGGAAATGCAGCGCATTTGCATTAACAACGGTTTTATTTAAAGCGTTATGTTCGTGGCCCCCAATTACTTCATGAAGCTGTTGCACGCTCATGTCCATTAGCGATGAACTTGGGTATGGGTAGTCATCTATACTAAATTTAATTCGTCTGCCGTTGGCATCCAGAGGTGTGGATTGTGGAACAGCACCTACTTCTCGATGAAAATCTTCGAAGCGCTGATTAGTTATTCCGCCTATGCGAAGGTTAACGTTCAGTTTATTGTTCATTTGTTTTTTTTTTTTTTTTTTTACATAATCGATCAAACACGCACCGACGCGATCGATCGTCTTCAACGACAAAACGCAACGTAAGTAGTTGTCGTCGTCGCGTGTGATCGCTGCGAGCGCACACAGACGTGCCAAAAACGAGCGCCAACTCGATCAAAGATGTGCCTCTATGCGCTACGACGCGTTAATCAAAGAGGGTATTAGAAAATTTAACAGTAACAATATATATCCATATACTATTCGACTTTTCGCGATTGGACTTCAATCCCACTTCTGATGTATTAACAACAAATCTCGTTATGAAACTTTTATTAAATTTTTAATTAATTTTTACATTGTGTTTCTCGGCTCGCTTACACAATACGACTGACTGTTTATTCGTCTTTTTACTCTAACCTCCTTTCATGCCACAAACACTACGCAACGCCACTTCATCGCTATGACAACACAAATTCAAATACGCTAACATATACTATAAACAAAAAGAATAAATAAGAATCAAAACTCCGCTTTCAATAGATTAATACATAAATAATGTTTGAATTGTACTTGTAAAACGTATTCTTGAATAATAAAATTAACAAAAAGTTATTGCAATATTAACAATGAAATAAATTATATTTAATTTGTATTGTGTTTTAAAGAATGTGCAGATGCATAAATTTGCACAATAATTGCATAAATATTGTAAAGTTGTACATGTAATTTGTATAGGCGGAGTGCACGTGCACAAAGATGCTGTAATTATTCAGTAATTATTGAGACATTTTTCTATATGGGAAATAAAAAAAATATTATGTAATGATGAGGATTTAACAGTGCATCTGTTTAGTGTAATATACTTTGCACGTTTTATAGAATCAAATAATCCCTGATATAAAAACGTGCAAATGCATACATTTGTACAATAATTGCTAAAATATTGTAAAGTTGTACATGTAATTTTTATAGGCGGCGTGCACGTTCACAAGATGTTATAATTATTCAGTAATTATTGAGACATTTTTCTATATGGAAAGATAGAAATTAATTGACTGAAGAATAGCAATAATTTCATTATTTGATATGTCCCTTAGTTATATTGTCTGTTAGAAACCTTCGTGATTATGAGTACAGCAGGTATCGAACACGCAGAGAAAAATATAGTTAAATCGAAAAAAATAATTTTGTTCAACAGTATTTATTAATATGAATTTAATAGTTCTTTTATTCTACTAATTTTTTTCTTTAAATTAACAAAATTGATTTTGATGTACAGATATTATTACATTATATATAATGAAATAAGATAAAAATTAATTGACTGAAGAATAGCAATGCATTTTTCGTTGTTTAGATTAATTATTTAATAATAATGCATTTATTATTTTATTTATAGTTTCGAAGTGATACTCAATGATTAAATATAAAGAATTATGTGACTTGTTTAATATTACGTTAGAATATTACATATTTTTTCCTTCAAAAATTTTTAAATATATTTTTCAGTAGTACATTTAAAGACACCTAATATTGTTTCCAAACACATTGAATGATAAATCCTAACAAAAGAAGTCTAATTAGGCAGGTTATTGTCTGTTAGAAACCTTCGTGATTGTGAGTCCAGCAGGTATAGAAAACTGGAAAAGAGAATACAATTATTTTTCTTGTTATATTTGAAGTTTCGAATACTATTAGGTTTGGAATCCTTCAGTCTTTCTTATTGAAACTTACTGTTAGAATGTATATTAATTAAGTTTAGGAAGGCAATTTCATTACAGTATATTACAAGTCAAAATGGCTCAGTGGTTATAGTATCGGATTTAGTAACCCAAAGGTCGTAAGTTCAAAACTGCATCGAGATTTTTTTTTTTTTTTTTTTTTCATTAAATTTATCCCCCCTCCGGATAAGTACCATATGGATCCGGTACTAACATTCTACACCAAACCGATGCATCGATTTCTTGTAGATTCTGAATAAATTATGAATACATTTTGTTTCATGAATAATGACGTATAAAATTTTTCTTAAAATATTCTATCAGTCACTCATAGCCAACAATGTGTGCATTTACTCGTCTTATAAAATTATACGTCTAATGTGTATATGAAAGTATATGAATATTAGAAAAATATTGTAAATATAATAAGTATATGATTGATTTTGTTTATCGACTAAAGTAATACGTAAACAATTTTACATTTAAAATTAATATTTGTTATCATTTATTTTGAATAAAATAATTAATAACAAATACAATTAAAATAATAATTTATGCACACCCTAACAGCACAAATCTCCTCAGAATATTATAAAATGTCCTGAGAATATTTTAATCTCCTCAGAATATTTTAAGAGCACGCACAATGTATACTTTTTTTAAAACCGAATATAATTCTACTATATTGACATAGGTTTGTGCTATATTTTTAAGAATTTAGTACCAATTTTCTATAACATTTCTTATGATATAAAAGTTAAACTTTTCTTGCGATAATGTCATGAAATTTTTCTCCGTGCATTAATGAAAAATGGCGACGTACCGTTGTTAAAAATTTATTTTTACTTGTGTTTGACTTACTAATAATCAAATTAAATGTACATATTTAGCAGGAAATGTGAAATAAAATTGACTATTCACTTCAAATTTTATTTCGCATTTCATTTAAAAAAGACACTTTCAAATGTATTTGCACTTAAATGGTAAAGTTAATTTAAATGAACAAACAACGGTACGTCACTGTTTTTCTTTTTTAATAAATGATATTGTTTTTAAACTGAAAAATGTAATTTTTACTCAATCGGTAACTCGGCATCCTCTTAATTATGTATCTTTAGGAAAATAAGAATGTTTATAACGAATTCTGCAAAACTACGTTTTTGTCAATATTAATACACTGAAAGAAATTTTCTAATATTATTAACAATACTGTTTTGTAACCAGGTGATATACTTGTGTTATGGGTAATTTTACAATAGTAATCTTGTATTTTTTCCAAAATGTCATTAAAAACTTTAAACACCTTTTGAAAAATTTGTAAGATTTTTTGCAAAAATTACAAGATTAGTATTGTAAAATTGCCCAGAAAACAAGTATATCCCCTGGTTACAAAGCAGTATTGTAACAGTATTGGAACATTTCTTTTAGTGTATAAAATATCTTGTTTTTATTAGAGAATGGCGAATTACTTTAAAATAATATGTCCGATATCTCTGATAATTGTTCTAAAGTGTTAGATTTATTGATTTATTATATAAATTACTATTTTTGTATATAATGATTCATTTCTGGTTATGTACTTATAGAGACATTTTATCCTTAAAAATAGTTTTTCATGTAGCTTTAGAAGAATGATAATATTTATAAAGAAATAGTTTAATAAGAGGGTAAATCTGAAGTTGAGCTCTCCTCCCTGGTTTTTGATTTATTAAAAAAAATAGAAATGCATTTTTCTGCATTCAGGTGCATTTTATCTCGCGAATGGCAAGGGAGCGCCGCGATTTGAAAACAGTTTCAGAATCTGCGTGAAACGGCGAATTTTTTCATGTACCGGATGCACAGGGAAAAATGTGTACAGTTAAAACGGCTTCAGCAGTTCCAATATAGTTAAATCAACTGTAAATTGCAGTCATTCTTACTATAACCGTAGAATTATAGTTGAACTTATTGAATTTACACTTTTCTGCATAAAAATTTACTATAATTTCAGTTGTCACAATTTAGTTGTGACCAATTTAACTGCAATTTTCTCTGTGTGTGACCGATGTTGGGTGGGGGGACTCAACTTCGGATTAACCCTTCCAGAAAATCTTAACAGCGGTCATTTTAAGAGGATGTCAAAGCACTTACACGTGGTAGAGTTACGGAGTTAGTATTTTTTGCTGCAGAATTAGTAATAACAGTTAATTTTTTTACATGCTAAATAGTCCGCGATTATATATGATTGGGAGAATATTTGGAATAATAGACAGATGCGGTGTATAAAGAATTCTTGAAGTAATCCTTTTTGATCACCTCAAAAATGCAAAACAAGTTTTTAACTTTAAATAATGCATAAAACAATATTGTTTTATTATGAAAACGTGTAAGAAAAGTGAGAAAATCGCGGACTAAATAATATGTAAAGAAACAACCATTTTATTTTCAAAACTGCAAATGTCGATAACGCCTCTTTACAATACAGTTTGACATCCTCTTAATGTTCTACAATTGTTTTAGAGACTTTTGGAACGTTCCAAGAACGTTTGTAAAACTTTCGGTTCCGTTATTAGGGTTACTAAGGCACTGTTTAGAATCGTTTAAAAAACAAATGAAATTGTGAACTGAAATGTTTATTTTTAAAATATTAAATAATAACTGTAGTTAAATTAAAATTGTAAAATTGCGTATATGTTGACTTGGAAAATATATTACTTTTAAATTATTCTAAGACAATAGTTTATTTCGAATGTACCGAAAATGCTCCTTTCTAAACAATCTTAATAAAATGGCCATGGCCAACAAAATGAACCATGGGATTTTTTAATTCAATTAGAATCAATTAGTATAAAATCAATTTAGTTGTTCATAATATCAAAGTAGAAGAAGTTTCGACCTTCTTAGTACAATGCTTATGAGAACCTACAAGTCAAATTATTATCAGTTTAATGTTACGGGTTAGGGTCGTTGTGATTTATTTTGTACACATATTTAATTTAGAAAATCGAGGTCTATAAATCAAAAATTGCCATTTGAGAGAACATTTGAAAACAATCAAATATATTCTATATAACCAATTTTAACAGGATTGATTAAGGCCCTAAGACGAGATTTCGCAACTTTTACTTTTATAATTTTACGTCATAATTTCAAAAGTTATATATTCGAGAAAAGTGAAAATACATCTACGTCACATTTAGGTGTAATTTAAGTTCATCAATCATTCGTAATAGAAAAAGAATTTGCATTGATCAACCCAAGAACGAGATTTATGCATCCTTTTGTTGCGCAATTAAACGTAACAATTTCATATCTTATTGAAAAAAAGAAAACATTTTTCTACGTTACATTTAGGTGCAGTTTAAGTGTATAATCCACTCATGAAAAAAACAAATTTTATATGATGAATCTGAAGACTAGATTATGCATCCCTTCCCTAATATTACATTTTCAGAATATTACAATATCGTACGACATTGTGGCGAACATACAAAAATATCCGTGGAATACATTGAAAATATTATATGCTAATAGAGTTTGTTTTACAATACTACGTCGTAATTTCAAAACGAAACTTATATATTGAAGAAAACAGAAAAATCGTCCACATCACATTTAGATTTAATTTAAGTGTAAGACAGTCGTGAAAAAAGAATGTTAATTGATACCACAATATGATATAACCGGCTAATAAACGTTTTGTCCCCAAAAAGAGTTATAAATATACTTACTGTCCTTAGTGTAGTTTGTTAATTAACTGTTTTGCTACAAACATTTCCTGAATATGTTTCTTATCCTAAAAATAACTTTGAATAAAGTTTTCACGATACATAGACGTTAAGTACTACTTTACGCAATTATGCAGTAGATAAACATTGCGTAAATTAGTAGTTCATGTGCACTTGTTGTGAAAAATATTTACGAAACATATGCCGAAAAGAAATGCAGCAGGCGTTAGGCCATATAGTATTTTTCTACGCAAATAATAATTTTGTGAAAGCTCTTTCTGTTCTATATGGGTGTTTCTCAGAATAAGATCCACATTGGTAGAAAAAAAGTATGAAAATTGTGTTAAAGTTGCACAGAAATAAATGTTCAACATGTATATACACAAAACATTTTGGGGACGAAGAAGTTTATTAACGAACTAAATAGAGGACAACATGTATATACATTAAACATTTTGGGGACGAAGAAGTTAATTAACGAACTAAATAGAGGACAACATATATATTCATGACATATTTTTGGGTCAGAAGGTTGACTATCGAGCTAAATGGATGACTGCGTGTATATATACAGAATATTTTAGGGTTGAAATAGTTTGATAACATTCTAAATTGAACATAACATGCATAATGGCAAAAAATTTAGAGGACGAATAAATTTAAAATACTTATAACTAACTACAGATAGGTCTAAGGAAAATTTTACATGAGTTGAACAAAAACTGCGTATACATTAATAAAACTTATTGGTCTCTGTTAGCAAATACTGCAAGAAACTAATAGGCCTATTATTTTCTATGTTTTTTGCCCGCATATTGAATTTCTATTAGTATTTTTAACAGGGTAGTTTTCAAAAGATATTACACAATTAATGTTAATATTAGTACATTAAATAAAATTAGATATAAATTTTTAGCAACTTTATGCCGTCATTTTGTAAAAATATATTCTAATTTATACATTAATTGCAATACTTTAACATTTTGAAGATTATTAAATCAGTCGCTAGATCGCCACCTAGGGATCCTCTTAATTAAACAAGCTCAGTTATTTATAAATAAATATCTTTATTTAATAGTTTTTTACTTATAAATTTAAAGAATTTATATTATATATATTACACTGTAATATTATTTAAAAAATTTATTAAAAATTTATATCTAATTTTATTTAATGTACTAATATTAACATTAATTTTGTAATATCTTTTGAAAACTACCCTGTTAAAAATACTAATAGAAATTCAAAATGCTGGCAAAAAACATAGAAAATAATAGGCCTATTAGTATCTTGCAGTATTTGCTAACAGAGACCAATAGGTTTTATTAATGTATACGCAGTTTTTGTTCAACTCATGTAAAATTTTCCTTAGACCTATCTGTAGTTAGTTATAAGTATTTTAAATTTATTCGTCCTCTAAATTTTTTGCCATTATGCATGTTATCTTCAATTTAGAATGTTATCAAACTATTTCAACCCTAAAATTTTCTGTATATATACACGCAGTCATCCATTTAGCTCGATAGTAAACCTTCTGACCCAAAAATATGTCATGAATATATATGTTGTCCTCTATTTAGTTCGTTAATAAACTTCTTCGTCCCCAAAATGTTTTGTGTATATACATGTTGTCCTCTGTTTAGCTCGTTAATAAACTTGTTCGTCCCCAAAATGTTTTGTGCATATAAATGTAGTCCTTAATTTATCTTGTTATTAAACTTCTTCGATCGAAAATTTTCTGTGCTTATACACGTTGTCCTCCATTTAGATCTGTTAATAAACTTTATATCACAAAATGTTTTCTTTTATACACATTATCCTCCATTTAGCTCGTTAATAAATTTATTCGTTCTCTAAATATTTTGCCAATATGCATATTGTCTTCAATTTAGAATGTTAGCAAACTATTTCAGCCTTAAACTATTCTGTATATATACACGCAGTCATACATTTAGCTCGATAGTAAATCTTCTGACCCCAAAATATTTCATAAATATATATGTTGTCCTCTATTTAGTTTGTTAATAAACTTCTTCGTCCCCAAAATGTTTTGTGTATATACATGTTGTCCTCTGTTTAACTCGTTAATAAACTTGTTCGCCCCCAAAATGTTTTGTGCATATAAATGTAGTCCTTTATTTACCTTGTTATTAAACTTCTTCGATCGAAAATTTTCTGTGTTTATACACGGCGTCCTCCATTTAGATCTGTTAATAAACTTAATATCACGAAACGTTTTCTTTATATACACGTTGTCCTCTATTTAGCTCGTTAATAAATTTATTCGCCCCCTAAATATTTTGTCAATATGCATGTTGTCTTCAATTTAGAATGTTAGCAAACTATTTCAACCCTAAAATATTCTGTATATATACACGCAGTCATCCATTTAGCTCGATAGTAAACCTTGTTGACCCCCAAATATTTCATGAATATATATATGTTGTCCTCTATTTAGTGCGTTAATGAACTTCTTCGTCCCCAAAATGTTTTGTGTATCTCAATGTTGTCCTCTGTTTAACTCGTTAATAAACTTGTTCGTCCCCAAAATGTTTTGTGCATATAAATGTAGTCCTTAATTTACCTTGTTATTAAAGTTCTTCGATCGAAAATTTTCTGTGTTTGTACACGTTGTCCTCCATTTAGATCTGTTAATAAACTTTATATCACAAAACGTCTTCTTTATATACACATTATCCTCCATTTAGCTCGTTAATAAATTAATTTGTCCTCTAAATATTTTGCCAATATGCATGTTGTTTTCAGTTTACAATGTTAGCAAACTATTTCATCCCTAAAATATTTTGTATAATACACGTTGTGATCGATTTAGCTCGCTGGTAAACGTTGCTGATCACAAAATATTTCTTGAACATATATATTGTCCTCTATTTAGCTCATTCATAAACATGTTTGTCCCCAAAATGTTTTGTGCATATATATCTTGTCCTCAATTTACCTTGTTAATAAAATTCTTCGATCGAAAATGTTCTGTGTTTATACACGTTGTCGTTCATTCAGATCAGTTAATAAACTTTATATCACACATCGCTTTACTTACATACACGTTGTCCTTCATTTAGATTGGTTAATATACTTTAATCACAAAACGTATTCTTTATATACACGTTGTTCGCCATTAAGCTCGTTAATAAATTTATTCTTTAATATTTTATAAATATATATGTTGTCCTCAAATCAGTTTGTTAATTAACTTCTTTGACCGAAAAATGTTCATACACTCACAAGATCTCCATTTAATTTGTTAATAAAGAATTCATGCCGAAAATTTTTTCTGTAAAAACATTTTGTTTATATAACTCTTGTCCTCCATTTAGCTCATTAATATACTTATTAGCTCCCTAAATATTTTGTAAATATACATGTTGTCTTTAATTTACATTGTTAATAGACTTTTTCAACCCTAAAATATTTTGTACATAAAAATGTTGTCCTCAATTTAGCTCGTTGATAAACTTGTTCGACCCCAAAATGTTCTGTGCATATACACGACATCTTCCACTGAGGACGTTAATATAATTGTCGAGCCAAAAATATTTTGAATATATTTGTTGTCCTTAATTTAGCTCGTTCATAACTGCTTCTATATCAGAATGTATTGTGTATATACAGGTTGTTCTCCATTTAGCTCGTGAATAAACTTATTCGTCCCCAAAATGTTCTGCATATATACACTATGTCCTCCATTTACTTCATTAATATACTTTGTCGACCCCAAAATGTCATGTGTATATATATGTTGTTCTTAAATTAATTTGTTAACAAACTTTTTACCCCACAAATATTAGTGTATGTATTTATCGTCCTGTATGCACGTGCTTAGAAAACATTTCGTCCCCAAAACTTGATAAATACATACTTATTGTACTGTGTATGAGTATTACGCCTGCAGGTCCCCAAAATGATGGTTATACGAGTAGTCCTATATAATATTAATTGTCGACTCTCATATTTCATGAAATGCTTTTTTAATGTAATTAGAGTGTATTTATCATATTTCCAGAATGATTTATTTTCGACCCCAAAATGATGGTTTGACAAATATATATATACACAATTTCACTTATATATATATATATATATTAGATCTTGAATTTACAGTTGAAATTTTCGAAAAATTCGAAAAATTCAGTCTGGGTTGCAATTATGAGCCAAACATTGTCCAGACTACTAATCCAGACTGCGTCCAAATCATCGCCTGACATCATCCTGCTCATGCCCGGGCTGATATCCATACTATATTCAGACTACACCCAGAGTGATTTTTTCCACGCTGGTAAGGTTATTTTGGGTTTGATACAAAATTATCTGGTTAAAGTAACCAACATGTAGTCAACGACGAACCGATCTGCGCATGTAAACCAATGGCTGATCAGCCATTAACCAGCTTTTCTAGTTATCCCAACCATTAACTTCTAACCAACTGGAAACTGGTTACTGTAACGAGAATAAATTAGTTCAATTCAAAATCAACCAGGCGCCAGGTTTTTATTACTAGAGTGTTCTTTAATGTCCCATTCAGAAATATCAAACGTTTGCTGTCTTTAACAATCGGGACATGCTTGGACTCTTTGGTACACTATCCCAAGAGAACATGAAGATCCAAGGAACATTAATATTAGGTTTTGATCGCTCCGGCAGAAGGTTTATTGAACATTAATATTTGGTTTATAAACGTTTTCTGAAAATTCAGTGAACATTAAAATGCCGGCATAAAAAAGGTTCGATAAACGTTCGCACAAGCTCGCTGGAAGTTTGGTACTAGGCGGATATTGGGCCGATCATTTTTTTCTGCATGTGGTCTCCCAAATTTCTCTACAACGAAAATTAATAGAAACACAAAAGCCGAAATTGTTCTTAATCAGTATACTAGTCGATTATGGCATGAACGAGGATTTTGAATTTCTATGGAAAAATAACGAAATGGCGGCTGTTTGAACAAAAGGGTTCGACAAATACAGTTTTATAATACATATAATAAACACTAGAGATCTTTGAGGGTTATACCAGGTATCTCTCGGGGGTCATAAAATTGTCATGCGGGTTTTTTGTAATTTGTTCTCTTTGTGCAATCATGCCTCGAATAAAAATTGTTTAAATGATTATAAATTTGAATCAGTTTGTATTTATATTGCACTGTTAAAAATGTTTTTAATTTTAAGACAATTTTAATGTACATTTATGAATTAAAATTCATAACCTTGGTACATT
>JABFPO010000026.1:0-15889 GCA_022817385.1 Macroteleia sp. ZL-2020
TGAAGTTACATCCTACAGATTTGTAATGAAGTAAAACACAGATATCACAGAATATCCGTATAATATCACACTGCTATATATTTGTCCATTATTGAAAATTATACATCTTTTTACCCTTTCATCAACAATGGAGTATAATGCTGGATTATTATCTTCGTTATTCGTTGGATCTTGTTGGGCTGAAATTTAAATTTACTTTTAAAATATGACATTGAAACTACATTAACGCAAAAAAATGCATAACATTTTTTTATTACAAATTTGTCACTTTTTAATGTTAGCCATTCCATCAAATTCCATTGTATTTTAAAGTTTAACCCGTCACTGGAAAGGGTGAACCTTCTTCTTTTAGATCTAACCCATTTTGGGTCGATTTATCCCATAGCCTCCCTTTAAAAAATTTTAGATTCAAGTGAATTAAAAAGAATCTAAATTTAAAATTTTCAATGAACAATCTTAAAAACTGGAATACAAAACAAACGTTATTGATTCTTGTAAATCGACTTATATTCACAAGCTAAAATACTCAGTTGTTCAATTCTATATCCGACATACATTTACGGAAATCTCCATTCTATTCAATTCTGTAAATGGAATACGTCTGTCACGATAGCAATGAACTCCATAAATAGAATTGAAAAAACTATTTTTTAATTTCTCTACTACAATTTCGTTTTATATATCAAAAGTGGAATAAAAAATCTAATCTTTTAATTCTCATTTTACAATGCTAAAATTATATACCAAAAATATAATCAAAACTGTTTCTTTTTAATTCTAGGGTATTATAACATGATTCAACAAGTTGACCATAGGCTGACAGTCACAGCCTCGCAGGAGTTCGTCGATTTTCTTTATCGCAGGTTTATATAGTAATATTCGTATTATGTTTTCATACAAATCGGCGTCCCGAGTAAGTTATAACGTAGCGGTCCCCATGGACAGGAATTGAATATTGGTTTTAAATGGCGTTTACGTTATCATGTTAAGTTCTTGTACTATAGGGGTTATGATTACACGTAAAAGATATTGATTTGTATAAATATTATTTATTTTTAGTAAAATTTTCACTAAATGTGACGTTTTTAAATGTATGTCTTTGCAGGTAACATTTAAAGTTCAATATTAATGAAGTTCTGTTATAATAAAAACATTGAGAAAACAAATATGATCTATATTCCTTTAGTGGAATTAATAATTCAACGATTCAATTCCATTTGATGTCATAAACAAAATTAAGATTGTTCATTAAAGTCATTTAAAAAGAATTGAAAATTTCGATTCTGTTTAATTCACTTTAATCTAAAATATTTTAAAGGGCTATTAACAAACCCCAGAATTAACTAATTTCTTCAAGGCGATAAAAGTCAGGTTAGAAGCTTCCTGTGGAATTCAAATTTTATATGACAATTAATTCTCATAAGAAATCCTTAAATTTTTTCAATTTTTTTCAAACTAAAAAAGAGGTTAACTTAGACTACCGTGTAAAAAATATGGGATCGAAGTGAAATTTAAGATTGCTCATTAACTGATATTCTGTGCAAAGGCGTGAAAAAATACTTGGACCTG
Source organism: Macroteleia sp. ZL-2020 (assembly GCA_022817385.1). Lineage (NCBI taxonomy): Eukaryota > Metazoa > Arthropoda > Insecta > Hymenoptera > Scelionidae > Macroteleia > Macroteleia sp. ZL-2020. The sequence continues at coordinate 1,570 of JABFPO010000026.1, forward strand.
TTCATGAATTTTTAACTAATGGTGTTGCGCCATTTGAAAATATTGGTAATTGTGCGAACGTGTTAGTGATCACGTGACTCAAATCCAGGTTCGTATCTGTCACTGAATTTGTTTGATATCTGTTGTTTTTAATTTTGACTATTTGACGTTTACGTTCGTAGGTTAAATCGAAACGGAAAAAAATAAGAAAATATTTTTTGATTTAAGAATTATATATGTAATAAAATATCATAAATTAGGCAATAAGTAAGATAACTTACAATTTCTTCAATTGTAGCAGAATAGGGATTAGAGAAAAGATTAAAATGAACAACATTACAAATAGATCCAAGGTTCATCATAATAACAAATAAATGTCAAATAATTCAATATTTCCATTTAATACACTCGTTAATGTTATATAAAATTTAATTTTAATTTATCCATTCAACATAGTGCATAAATTAATGCATTTAATATGATTTTCTAACTTTTATTTAGAAAAGTCGAGGGAGATTACTTTCGCTATAGTTACAGTCCTGCATAAATAGATACGTGGCTTTTGTTTAACATACTTCATCTTTATCAGTCTAACCTATACTGAAAAGTGGAGGGGGTAGGTTGCACAGAATATCAGTTAAAACGAAACAAAATATGACATTTTCACTTCACATCAATGAATAATCTTAATATTCCAGATTTTTTACAGGGTAAACATAATAGAAAAGTGATGAATAAATCAATGGAATGTTATGGTCTGTTATGAACGTTATACGAACTTTAAGGGAACCCTGGTAAATAAATTGTTCTGAAAAATGTTTTGTGAATCTCTGAACATTTCTGACAAAACGAAAAACTCTGAACAAAGTTTGAAAATTGGAAAATTTCAGAGTGCTTCAGAAAAATGTTTTATCTTAAGTTAATAGTACATTGTTTCTGCACGAATTCAACATACTATTTTTTTGAACAAGTGTAATAAAACGGTCCTTTTCTGAATACTTTACATTACCTAAGTAGCCGATTTTAATACAATACAAAAAAGTTTGTTAGCGTACGGAAAAGTAATTTACGTACTATCAAGTGTTCAGAAAAGGGCCGTTTTCTTGCACGTGTTCTAAAAAATTTATATTTCTTTTTATTGGGGAGTCAAACTTTAAAATACAATGCGATTTGATGGAATGATGAAGAAAAAATAAGACAAATTAAAAAAAAATAAATAATATATTTTTTTCGTTATTCTCTAACTGTATAATATTAAATTAATCTTTCAAATTTGTTTCTAATAGCAATCATCGACTTTGAGAAGCAAAATAATCAATACAATTGTTCTTTTTAATATATATATATCCTTTTTGTATACAAGGTGACCCAAAAGTCCCGGAACGGTCAAATATTTTTGCTCTTTTTTTTAACACACTGTACAGTCTACACATATTCCACTACGTCATTTAAAACTTTTGAGCACATTACCTCGTTCTTCATTTCCAGTAGCTTCGGTTTCTATTTCGTTAATTTCTGCTACTATTTCTGGTGCTACTTCTACTACCATTTCTGGTTCTACTACTGTTTCTGGTGCTACTTCTACTACCATTTCTGGTTCTGCTACTGTTTCTGGTACTACTTCTACTACCATTTCTGGTACTGCTGCTGCTGCAACTTGCACCGTTTCTGTTATGTCTTGTATGATGGGTGGTGATTGTTCCCTTACTCCTGCACAACGTAAACAATCTTTTTACGTCACTTATATAATAAATAGTCATAGTGCATTATACACAGAGTGTGGTACGGTGTGTAATGAGAAGATAGTGAACGTGAGAAGATTATAATTAAAACTTTTGTATACTGTATTCATAATTTTGACTTAAAATTTAAAACATCTTGATATTTCGTCAAAACATTGCAGGACGTTTTGGCTTAATGCATTTTATAACAAATATAATTCAAAAAAACCATTTTTTAAAAATATATTATCAAAAAACGTTTATTAACTATTTTTAAATATTTTTTATGCATTATTGTGTAACATTTTTCACTTAAACGTTAACTTTTCAGTATTCTTTCTTTTAAATTTCAACAAATAAATTAGCTACTTTTATTTATAAACAAACATAATTTAGTTAAATTAGACAGCGCTAAAACGTCCGGCAGTCATACTGCTAATAGAACATGAACGTTCTAAAACTGTTTTACAAACGACCATTTTAGGAACTGGTTTATAAATAGTCCATCCAAGGTTTTAAAACGCAAATAAAATGTTCTATGAACGTTCAGATAACTTGTTCTATCAGGGTGTATATTGCACTTAAAATTTCATCTATTTGAAAATCCACCTCCTTATTTCTTAACTAAATAAATTACGAACTTTTATGTTCACATTTTAATGATATAGTAAAATGCTTTATGTTATTAAATTAGATTTTTGGATGAAATGTGGGGTGGATAAATTGCAGTTCAAGGAAAATGCCATTTAGATAAAATTTCTTTTTTGATGAGACATTTTTCCTACTACAATTCTGCATTTCGTTATTTATACCACGCGCGAACAGCAATGTATTATGTGAATTAGACGACAAGTGGTGTGCGATAGCTCAATTGGTTAGATAGGTTAATTTTAGAATGCTGAGATGAAGATTTCATTTATGAGCATATATTATGTAGTATTTAAATGTTAAATTTATTAATAAGTCCTATGCATATTATATTTTAGAATTTAAGACATAAATTACCATTATCACATTTGTTATACGTTGTGACGCATATTCCTGTGATCGAAAATGGGTATTATATTTATATTCCCTTATAGAGGCGATTATGACTGAAAAATTGCGTAAGAGATAAAGAGCTAAACAAGTTCGAAAAAGTTGCGGAAATGTGCCAAATTGGAATTACAGACATTTTCGTACGTTTTCGCACTATTTCGCACAAAAAAATGAAAACGAAAATACAACCGCAATTATAAAAAATGTTCAAAAAAGTCCCACATCATTTTTAAAAGTTGAAAATATTTTTCAGGCGGTTTCTGACTTGTTCAAATCACTTCGAATTTTGTTGAACGCGTTTTGTATATTTGATTGCACTTTCGTTGTGAAACTTGTATTCAAAAATTTTGCATAAAGTTACGAAAATGTCCGTAATCTCATTTTCGTACCTCTTTCGGAGTTTTTTTTTCTAACTTTATCGCACTTCTTAAGACATAATTTTTTCTATAAGGGCAACAACGAAGAATATCTGAATGAATATATCTTTTATTTTTTAGACTGAATGTAGACTGGAAAAATATATGTAGACATTTTGAAGACTTCAGGAATTTTTTCCCGATTGAACCATGTAAACATTATGCAATTGAATAAAAATATTATTAAATTACATATTTATAAAATATTAATTTACTTGTCTCTATAGAGCAGGCTTCATCACTAGAAGACGACATTATTACTTTGTTGGTATTTCTTCGTCTCATTTTCAGCTTCCGATAGAATTCTGACACCTTTAAAATAAGTTACACATGAATTAATTTATAATTTTGGAACGATGTTAAGAAGAAACTGTTATGTATATAAAACACGCATACCACGACAAAATCGCTTTATTTGATATTACTTAAAAAGACTTGGTATTAATAAAAATGTTAACTATTCTGTGATTTGAACTATTAAAATCAGTCACTTTAACAGAAAAAATCAACTAAGGAACGTCTAAAATTTCAAAGTCAATAAGTAGTAGTACGGTTAAAGTAACTGTAGTAACATTCTCCCCTTGGTTAAACTATATGTAATTCGTCCTTTCCCTAATAGAACATTAGAAAGTTCCCTAACGGAACAAGTATATTAAATCGATGTTGATTCGATATTGACATTTTCATTGAATCGACATTGAAACAACATTGCGGAGATATTAAATTAATGTCGAATCGATGTCTGAATGTCCCTTCAGTCGACATCGATTCAATGTCGACGGCTCAACATCGATTGAACATTGATTCAGCATCGTTTCGACATCGAATCAATGTCGTCGGCTTAACATTGAATGAATGTCGTTCCAGCATCGATTTGACATCGATTCAATGTTGACAGCGCAACGTCGAATGAACATCGATTCAGCCTTGATATATGATAATTTAATTTATATTTAATTTCAATGTCAGTGTACTATTTATTTTAAAATGTTTTCCTGTGACAATATAATTATAGAAATTGAATTTTTAAATCGATGCCGAATCGCTGTTGGATCGATGATGATTCAATATGAGCCGTCGATATTAAATCCATGTCGAGTTAACGCTGAATCAACGTCCAATTGATGTTGAGCCTTCGATATTGAATCGATGCTGGATAGATGTTCATTCAATGTTGAGATGTCAACAATGATTTGATGTTGAAACGATACTGGATCGATGTTCAATCGATACTGAGCAGCCAAAATTGAATCGATGTCGACTGAAGGTACATTCAGACATCGATTCGACATTGATTCAATATTTCCGTAATGTTGTTTCAATGTCGATTTAATGAACATGTAAATGAAACGTTCTAAGAATGTCCAAATGTCGCTAGAACGTTATGTTCTATTAGGATTCATATCATGTTAAATACAAATTGCAATATATCATTAACAGATTACGACAAACCATTCAATTATATAATGGCAAATTTTCTTCGGCAATAACAGATTCTGCTGCAGAAGCTGATTTTATACAGTTATACAGAGTAATTCATCCCGCATTAAAAGTTCCGGGCAATTCCTGACAAAAAGAATGTTTTTGTCAAAAAACTCGTATCGAACCTCCATATTGCGAGGTGTTTTGTCTCTGTCAACCTCGATATAACGTAACATGCTGTAGATATATGCCTTGCATGTTACGTTATACCGAGGTTGAGAGAGACAAAACACCTCGCAATATCGAGGTTCTAGTGTATTAAAGTTTTAATTCGACAACTTTTTTCTGTCCGACGCGTATTTTCTGTTCGACGCGATTAACAAAACTCCAGATTAAATGAATCACTCTGTATATGGGTACAAGTTTAATAGCAAATTTAAGATATTTTGAATATAAATATACATCTACTAACATTATAGTGTTCGCTATCTGTCGTATTTTCGGCATCGCTAGATTCACGAGCTGCAAACAATAAACAAATATCATGACAAAATATTCCAATGATATGCTGGATGTTTTCTCATTAACAATGTTATTTTTGAAATTGATACATTCACTTGTTAAAGTATTATATTACTAATGGGGTTTTCTATTCACCTTTAAGTCTAATTCAGTTTTCATCTATCTTTTTTGCTTCCTGTTGCAACACTCATTACGATTTAAAATAACTTTTCTTATTATGAATTCTTATAAAACGCTATGACAGTAGAAAAAGGGCAATTTTACAAATTTTAAATTTCGAGCTCGAAATTAGAGTAAAACTAAGGCGCGTTCGTAAAAACTAAACTGGCTAACTCACGTAGACACAGGGGCGTACAAAATGTCCAGGACCTCAAAACTACCAGTTTGTATAATAGTACTTTCGGGGTCCGACCCCGAAACTACCACTCTCTTAAACCAAACGGTAGTTTCGGGGTATTTTATAGGGTGTTCACGAAATTCGTGACCCCGAAACTACCGCTTGCAATACTTATACATATATATACCGGGTCTTTTTCTTGAAACCGAACGCTAGTGCTGCAAACGTTGAAACACCAAACTTACTGAGTGTAGTTAGTTTCACTTTCCGTGTAAACGCATTAAGATACTAACCCGCGCAGGACAGGATTCGATCGCTGTTATTGGCTTATTGCTACTGACTTTACTGCTCTAACCAATGACGTGAAACAATCAAACGCGTGTTTGGGTGAAAGCGGTGAAAGTAGCGTATATTATTAGTACTTCAGATATTCCTGAATTTAAATAAAATTCAATAGCTAAGAGATGTTATTTCTTACATTAAATTAACATTAGCGAAATATAAAATTAGAAATAAACAATCTAATTAATTTTGTTAAATTTTTATGTTACAACTCAAGTGCAATAATGAAACAATAATTTTCACTTCGATTTCTGTCATAGAATATGTTTAATTTCTTTCTACCCTGGTAAAAATGATTTCTCGGAAAATTTCAACAAAAATTCAGATAAATTCAGAAAAGATCAGAAAAAATCTAGAAATTGGAACGTTTCAGATTTTTTCGGAATTTTACAGAATTTTTCCGACATTTCAGGTAAATTTAAAATTTGAAAATTGAACAAAGTAACAAAGCTCTGAAAGTTTCGGAAAATTTCTGTAAAAATTAGAAACTTTCTGCAAAAATCAGATAATTTTTCAAACATTTCGATTTTAATCTTTTGTCTGACTTTTTCTGATATTTTCCGTAAAATTCAGAAAATTTCTGAAATGTTCCAATTTCGAGACTTTTTCTGAGTTTTTCTGCAATTCTTATTAGTTTTTCTGAGTTTATCTATAATTTGATGAATTTTTCCGAGAAATTATTTTCACCAGGGTATTTTTCAAATAAACTAATAAATTAATAATTCATTAACAATTGTAACAGAACTTATTTGTCAATTGTTTAACAATTATTACGCTAGTTTTAATTTAACGTTACTTAACGTTAATTTAACGCTAATTTATTATTTTGTAAAATTATTTTAACGTTAATAGTCCAAAACCTCAACATTACTTTAATATTAATTTTAGATTTATGTTCTTATAAGGAAATTATTTAATACTTCTTCAAATAAAATAAAATAAAAAATTCGCGGCTGTTGATGTGTAAACGTAACATTTAAAGAAATAAACATTTAAAAAATTTTTTTGACATTTTTGTATACAATTTTACATAAAACTAAGGCATCCATTAAAGAAATTTAAATAAATTATAAACTAATAAAATGCGATCAAATTAGCATTGCCATATATTTTTAGTCTTTTTTATACTGCAAAAATGTGAATTATCAATACCGGTATATTTTTCATATTGCTTATTCAATTAAAATAATTACAACTACTTTTTGAGTTTGAAAAATTATTTCCTTATAAGAACACGTTTTTATAAGAACATAAACGTTAAGGTAATATTAAAGTAATGTTGTGATTTTGAAATATTAACTTTAAAATAATTTTAATTAAACGTTATGAACATTAAATAAACCTTAATTTTATGTCCAAATGTTCGCATTTTTTACATTAAAATAACAGTAGCCAAAACATTAAATTAGTGTTAAATTAACGTTAGTTGACGTTAAATTGAAACTAGCGTAATTATTATGAAACAATTGACAAATGAATTTTGTTATAATTTTTAATGAATTATTAATTTATTAGTTTATTTGAAAAATAAAAAGAAATTAAACATTATATGACTGAAATCGAAGTGAAAATCAATGTTTCATTATTGCATTTAATTGTTACATAAAAATTTAACAAAATTAATTAAAGTGTGCATTTTCTATATGTTTAACAAATATCAAGTTAAGTTTCTTAAAGTAACATTATTTTAACGATAATTTAATGTTTTGACTAATGTTATTTGTATGTAACAAATAACACCTTTTAGCTATTGAATTTTATATAAATTCAGATATATCTGAAGTACTAATAATATACGCTACTTTCACCCAAACACGCGTTTGATTGTTTCACGCCATTGGTTAGAGCAGAAAAGTCAGTACAATAAACCAATAACATTGAACGAATCCTGTCCTGCGCGTGAGCGACTGGGTTAGTACCTTGATGCGTTGACACGGAAAGCGAAAGTAACTAAATTTTGTTTTTCATCGTTTGCAGCACTAGCGTTCGGTTTCAAGAAAAAAACCCGGTATATATATATATACAGGGTGGGCCATTTTAATCTACGCACCTAAATATCTCAAAAAGTATGCGGTTTACAGAAAAAAGTTTAAGACCAAAAGTTAATATTGTCAAGGGGGACATCAACCTGTGGGGTCATCCACCCTGTCCCACCCCTCCCAGGGGCTGGGAGCGGGGTCAACTTTGTAATCTTAAATAGGAACCCCTATTTTTTGTTGCAGATTCGGATTCCTCGCCAAAAAATAGCTAGGGTTTGCCTGAAACATTTTTGTCTACTCCCCGTAGATGGCACTGTAATCGCAGAAAATCAGATTTTCAGTAATTCTTAGAAAACGCATGAAAAAAAATTCAGATAAAAAGGTATTATCAAAGGAGTAATGCACCTGTACTGAAACTAGCCATCCCTTCACATCACCCCAAGTGGGTAGGGTTGGGGTGGGGTTTGAGGTGAAAAAGACCTCTATTTTTATTGCAGATTCGAATTCGAATGAAAAAATAAATTACTTAAATTTGGAAATTTTTTTTGAACCATTGACAGATGGCGCTGGAATCGACAAAAATTGAAATTGGGAAAGAACTCTGATTTATTTATAATTATCCGAGAAACGCGCATCAAATCGATAAAAAAAATGTCGCGCGCGGCCTTAAAAATATCATAAAGGATGTCCTAGGGGTCAAGTTCAGTAGTGTAGACTTGCCCTAAAAACTTTTTGCCAGAAACTTTTTTCTGATCACCTTCTGAGATATTTAGGCATAAATCAGTCACTTATAAAAATGACCTTCATTTGACCTTGGCAAGGTCAATTGAAAAAAATAATTCCTACAATTTGAATGTAGAATTTTCCGCTCTTTAAGAATCCGGGATAAAAACTATAGGGTTCCATTTAAAATAATAATCATGACCTTGAAATGACCTTGAAGAATGACCTTATGGTCAAGGTCAATGGTATAGAAAAGTGATCCCCTCTGTCCTGAACAACTTTTGTCTAAACTTTTTTTCTGTAAACCGCATACCTTCTGAGATATTTAGAACCTCGTAGATGTTATTCAAAATTATCCCCATTCGCTGTAATGCATAAATTCAATCTTTTGCGAAAGCAATCCATGGGGACATTATTCTACTACGTCCACGTCGTTGTTCCCGGGTAATGCGAAAAGTAGAATATATTTTTTTAAAAAAATAACTCAATTTGGCGAAACGAAAGAATTGGTGCACAGTTTTTTTATCGATTTGATGCGCGTTTCTCGGATAATTATAAATAAATCAGAGTTATTTCCCAATATCAATTTTTGTCGATTTCAGCGCCATCTGTCAATGGTTCAAAAAAAATTTCCAAATTTAAGTAACTTATTTTTTTATGGAGAATTCGAATCTGCAATAAAAATAGAGGTCTTTTTCAACGTGCGCCAGAGTGCCAGCCAAGTTCCCTAAATGCAAGTTCTCTAACCGTTTATTTTATATCTATATATACTGGATATAACTATATAAAAGATTAGTGAAGTTGCATTTAAGGAATAACTAATCTTTTTATATAGGTGTATCCAGCATATATAGATATAAATTACACGATTAGGGAACTTTCATTTAGGGAACTTGGCATACATATATATACCATATATCTCAAATTTGAGGTCGAATTTTGAAAATTTCTAATAGAAATTCGGCAATCCAAAATGGCCACTATTTTGAGTTTTCAAGTTTGGTTTCATATATTTCTGGAATTTCCTACAAATTCCAACGAAATTATTGGTTTAAATATTTAGGAAAATTTAGGCAAATGTAGGAATATTGAGAGATATTTAGGAAATTTCTAAATATCTCTTGTCGGAAATTTCCAACTTCAACCTGGAAATGTGAAACATCTAGCCAGGAACAGCCAGGAATTGCCCGGAACTTTTAACGCGATTATATATATCTACCCTGGTTCTATTGCCATAGCGTTTCATAAGGATTCATAATAAGAAAAGTTATTATAAATCGTTACGAGTGTGCAACAGGAAATTCATAATAGTATTATGAAAATTCATAACAGTTCTATGAAAATACATAAAACTTCAATGAATTACTATGAAAATTTATAATTAAGGTTTTTATAAAAAAGTATAACTTCTTATTGTACATCTTTCTCACAAGACATGAATTTCAAGTGATAACCCGTGTTAAAAAGTCCTAAGAATTGCTAAAAGAAATCATTGTCCTACATTCCTACATTAGTCGGAAATTTCCAACTTCAACCTGGAAATGTGAAACATCTATCGAGGAATTGCCTGGAACTTTTAACGCGGGTATATATATAATAAAAATTTTCAAATCACTGAATAATACCCCGGTTAAAAGAATCAATTGATTATGATTAAATCTCATTGCTTAATAAGAATTTGTAAGAATCAATTGTAATATCGCAAATTATTTAATGTGGGTTTTCCCTATCTATTACAATTAAATCAATAGTATAGGTAAGGAATAGTAACAAATAGGTAAATCTGCATTAAATAATTGGGATATTACAACTGAATCTTACAAATTCTTATGAAGCATTGAGAAATGATTAGATTGAATAGGTAATTACCGTGGACAAAAATACGATTAAATTAGTCAATTAAATTTAATCGTAATCAATTGATTTTTTTAACCAGGGTATTTAATATTTTGTCCTCTATTTTGAAATTTTTATTTAATATATTAAAATTATAGTGTATTTAAGGGTTACCCTCTGAAAATTTTTGAAAAAAAATCTGATAGCATGTCTGAAAAAGTCTGAAAGCGTCAAAATTGGAACATTTCAGACATTTTCAGAGGGTCTAAAAATAAAATGTGTAATGGAAAAAAATTGCTAAAAATGCGGAAGATACCCGAAATATAATAAAATTGATATTCTTAAAATTTAGAGTGACTTTATAAAAATAATTAAAGTTTTTCTTCATCACAGATTTTCTGCATTTTATTTCAAGAAAGAAAAACTCTGAAAATGTCTGAAATGTGTTAATACTTTTTCAGACTTTTTTTCAGAAGTTTCCAAAGAATTATTTTCATCAGGGTAGGAGAGAAAATATAGAATTAATTGTACAAGAAATTTGAATAAGAATGTGTAAGTGAAACATTCAGACTGTCTTATATCTATTCACAAAATGATATTTCGAAGCAAATTTTTTTACTGTATCTACTAAAGATTTCTATCTTAGTAAGAATAATATTTACAATACAGTATATAAAATAAACTTGCCTAAATAATTAATCTCTCGAGGATTCATAGCTGCTTTTTGTACCGGTGTTGAAGTAAAATTGTTGCTAGAAGTGGATACCTGCGTTACATCAGAATTATTATAATATAAATGCATTGATAATGAGTGACATACATTGTTTTATTTTGTTTAATATATGACGAGAGTATTTAGTAAACGAAAAACAAAAGATTGTATTACAACACAATAATTTTCAATACCAACTTTCATGTTTTTATTGCGTTAGTGTGTTTATTACTTGTGAATCACAACAGTTTCAATTTTATAAAATCAAAAAATGACATCTTTTTGGATTGACACTTTTCTATGTGGAATTTTAAAATTCTGAATAAACTACATTTGGATTCTGGTACTACAATGGACAAAACCATTTCAGTTATGTTTCTTGAATCGTATAGAAACATGAATCTTATGTATGTTAGTTCTTTAACAAAAACAATTGACAAGCTTATTAAAAAAATTAATTAATTAAATAAATTATTAAATAAATTTGTGTGTTGAACTATATTATGTCATTAAATTTAATGATTTCTAATGGTTCTTGTTTGCTGGGAAACGTTTTAAAAAAGTTTCCACGGTCAACCGTTTCCAGGAGGTTTTATCTCCCTTCAGAACGTTTCCTCTACGTTTTAAAAATTTTTTTTCGCCGCAAACCTTTTGTTACGTTAGGCGTTTTTCATCTGCTCCAATCAAATTTTGTATAATTAATATTTTTATTTTAATTCAACAGTAATACTAAATATTTTTTCTTACTTCTGTAGATTTGATACTGGTACTTGATAAAATACTTCTGCAATTTTGTGTACTATTTGGAAGAAATATGTTTCGAGAATTAATAAATGTTTCTTGAGTCACTTCATTTTCTTTCGCCTGTCTTTGTTTACAAAGTTTTGTCTGTAAAAATAGAAAACAATTAATACATCCATTTGCACAAAAATTGCGTCAAAAATTAATATGTTTGGAATTCCACAATGCAAGTATAATTTTCATTTTGTCAAAGACAAAATACAACAACAGGGATGGGAAAATTAATAATTACCCATTAACGATTAAATTAAAAATAATTGTATTATTAATGTAATGGAAATTAATTAAAAATAATTGAAAATGGAAAATGTCGATTACTAATTATTATTTTAATTGAATATTTGTTTTTCCAATTAATCAATTAATTTTAATTTTTTGTTAAATTACTAAATTAATTTTAATGGATTAATGGTATTTTACAAACCTTTGACGATTTTTTTTTATACTCTGATGAAGCGGTACGTAGTACCTTCGATGTCGGAAATTTCAATCTTTTTCCTTTATTTTTATATCTTTCCTCGATTTCCTCCTTACTTTCTGGAATGATTTACATATCAACATATTAATTTTATTATAATTAAGTAAAATAAAATCAAAATGAAGTCATATACTGGAGAGCAGATACAATTAACGTTTCATTTTCAAATTGTATTTGTGTCCATTTTAAAATTTAAAATGAAATCTTCAAATTCTATTTAATTATATTAAATTGTGCATGTACGAAGCAGACGAATTTGAACGCTATTAAATTGTTTCAAATTGTTTTAATTTGCAACAGAAAATGTTTTGTTAATATTAATTTAACATTATTTCAATATGAACCGAATATTTTGTCGCAATTCAAAATTTTCTTAATTCTGTATTCGTCATTCCCTATTAAGAATTTTTAATTTTTGACTTCAAATTTAGTATCTGCACACATATAATATATACAGGGTGATTTTTTTATTTTGAGGCAACTAAATATCTTGAAAACTAAGAACCGTATCAAGAAATGTTTCGAATAAAATTTGTTTGTCTCAGAGGGGCTTATTGGATGATACCAATCTCGACCTGCCACCTCCACCCCCTGGGGGTGGGGGTGGGTCAAGTTGCGAATTTCAAATGGGAACCCCTATTTTTTATTGCAGATACGGATTCTACACCACAAGTACGAGTCTTTTGGGAAAACCATTTTTTTTGTATGACATGTCTACACAAAGTTACAAGGGTAAAAATTTAAGGTGGCAAAGAGGTGAATTTGTTCTCTTAGTTTTTAAATGTAAGTTTGAACAGTTGCATTTGAAAATTTGGTGCGTAGCAACGTAATTTTATTATCAAAATATTAATAAAATGCAGCAATTAAGAGAAATTAAATAAATTAACTAATAGACTAGCTTCAATCCACGTAACTTTGTACCGTTGTAAGTTTGCATAGACGTGTCATACAAAAAAATGGTTTCGTCAACAAATTCGTACTTGTGGTGTAGAATCCAAATCTGCAATAAAAAATAGGGGTTCCCATTTGAAATTCGCAACTTGACCCCCCCCCCCAGGGGGTGGAGGTGGCAGCTCGAGATTGGTATCATCCAATAGGCTCCTCTGAGACAAATGTTTTATTCGAAACATTTCTTGATACGATTCTTAGTATTGATACGATATTTAGTTGTCTCAAGATAAAAAAATCACCCTCTACATATATAAAAGTAATGAGATATAGTGTTAAATTGAACAAGAAAAATCTGTTTTCAGTTGTTGAATTATATTAAAATTTTATTATTTTAATATTATTTTATTCCCAACAGAGGAGAATCAATTAAATACAATTAAAAGAAAATTAAATTGTTTTAAATCGTAATTGTGTCCTATGGTAATTGTAAATTTGCAATTTGATTCAATTATCATATGAATTTAAATTGCATTAAATCATAAATGAACAATTTAATTCAATTACATGTAATTTAGGAAATTAAATTTGCAACATTATTGGCATATTTGTTTAAAATAAGTGTGAATATAAAATATGATCAAAATAAACATTTCGTTTTGTTACATAGTTTTTATGTCGAGTTAGAGATAGTACTTTTGATTGCAACAGCTGAGAAATTGAGACTTACGATTTCGAGGTTAGGAATGATTTTTGTACGCATACGTTTTGGAAAATCTTGTCAAATAAAAGTTTGCAATGAAATATTATTGAACCTTCAGCGTGCTTTCGCGTACGTGTATACTTATTTGCAACATGAACTATCCTCACCTTCTCAACTTCACTAGTTTTATTTCCAGATTGTGTTCACTTTGTAGTCAAACTTAAATCGCCAATTTACATTTCATAACTATTTAATTCAATTTAATTTGAACTATTTATTTAAAACAATTAAGTACGATTTTGACAATAAATGTTAAATTTTGAATTTGCAATTTAAAACAATTTATTAACCTCAAAAAATATATTAACAATTAAATACAATTTATTTCAATTAGGAAAAAGTTAATATAATGGTAAATTTATA
>JABFPO010000027.1:0-15790 GCA_022817385.1 Macroteleia sp. ZL-2020
TCTGAACACTCTTAATCCATGAACATTGATTGAAAACTCGCCACTAACCTTTTAATCCGCTATGTTAAAGAAACGGTATTCGGAATAGCGTTTTTAAATACGTCGGAATACGTTTTCAAATACTGGGCCATTTAGTAATCCATGTAGATAATGTATTTGTGTTACAAAATGGGAAACATTTAAAGATACATATTTATTTATTTGGGATTTCAATAAATATTAAAATATTTTGCTTATTCTTAATTCGAATTCCAATTAGGCAAATATGTTTACCAAAATTCATCCGAATTCGGGTCCCAAACACGTTTTCTGGTCCCAGACAGGGTTTCCGGTCCCAAACCAGAAAGGTTTCCCATTTGGGTTCCACGCCATTTTTCTTTTACGATTCCCAGTTGGGATCCCAATTTGGATTCCTTCCTGAATTTTTTCAACTGGGAAGGTAGTACGATCAAAACTTTTTTTTTAATTGCACCTTTTATCCGATAGCGGAATTACTATTATTACTATAATGTGTAATGCAAAATTAAAATCTGATGACAATCACAAGAATTTTGAATTTACTAGCTTTAAAAATAATAACAGTGTAATTACTTTTAAATGAGATTCAATAATTAGATATTTTATCGCTTTAAATCCATTAAATGAAAACTGATTGCTGAAAAAATTAAATATCTGCTTATTATCTGCTAACATTCCTGCTGAAAAAATCCAAATGAGTTTTCCATGTGTGTTTCCACATGGAATTTTGTTTTAGTTTTCATGAAATACAATAAAATTTATATTGAAAACTTCATGTGGTATTTTGGCCTGGAAACCCACGTGGAAAATCCACATGGTTTTGCGATTAAATTACCCAATCTTTTATCAGTTAATGGCCTTCAAACAAATTATGATTGTTTTAATCGCCATACAGTGATTCAAAATATACAGATTCTGCGGTTGCAAAAATATAAACTATTCCTCTCGCGTTTTAATCGTTCTAATACTATATATACATTACATTCATTCATTCATAATACTATATATACATAGTTGATGTAAATTACATTAAGTTGATCGTATTTTATTTGTTGTCAACTAAATGATAAATTAAAATATCAAACACATTAAGAATAAAAATATATTAAATGTATTGATATGAGTTCTACTAAACTGATATATCTATTTTTTGTTAAAAGAGATTTAATTTGTTTTTTCAATTTATTCAACTAATTATTTTCACCTTGATTAATTTAGATAAGTAGTAATTTTAATTCGTTGTTTTAAAAAACCAGCAATTTAATCTAATAAAATGTTTTATAATTGAAAATTCTTAAAATTTTCAAAATATTATAAAATTTTGAAAACCAGAAATTTTTAAAAAAGGAAAAAGATTGAAAATTTGATAAAATTTAAAAGTTAATGAAATTTAACAAATTTTAATGATTAAAAAATTTTTGAAAATTTCGAAAATCATTTTTTGATTGATTCATTCGTTTATTATTCTTCTCCTTATTATAATTATTTGAATAACATTAATCCGACAACAGTGCAACGATAATCGGACTCTAATTAGGGTCAAGTCAGGTAGTCCGGCAGAGTTTGGTAATCGTAAACAGAGAGAAAAATGATTAGTTGGCATAACTGAAAATTCAGTTAAACACTACGGTTAACTGCTTTTTCAGTTAATTTTACTGAATTTTTA
This sequence comes from Macroteleia sp. ZL-2020, assembly GCA_022817385.1. Lineage (NCBI taxonomy): Eukaryota > Metazoa > Arthropoda > Insecta > Hymenoptera > Scelionidae > Macroteleia > Macroteleia sp. ZL-2020. The sequence goes on from JABFPO010000027.1 coordinate 1,685, forward strand.
GTTAATTGAACTATTAATCAGTTAGAATAACTGAAAATGTAGTTAAATCAACTAAATTATCAGTTGAAATATTTCAACTATAAGTAGGCAAGACTATTCGAATGCCCGATTTAGCCGAAGCCCGGCCCAACCCGGCCCGATGTCGGGTACACGATGCTTTCAGTTACTCTCATATGCTGACATATACTATATAACATTACAGTAATATTATTATAATATTCAAATGAATATTACTGTAATATTGTAAAAACCTTCTATGACCGCTATTTAAATATTACAAAATATTATAAAATAATGATATTGGAATAATACAAAATTATTATACAATGTATTTTGTGTCACACGTACATTGAAAAGACGACATTTTAATGTGTGTTTTCGTGACGATAACAGTTTATTGTGGGTTATTTCATTGTCACGCTGTTTTTCAGCGGCAAATATATTGTGACACTCACTGAAAAAATGTTTGGTGAGCACAAGTAGAATTCTGCCTACTATAGTTAAACAGAATATCTAAAGTGGAGACAGGTAAACGGTTTTACTAAAACTGTCAGAGTCAGAGTCAATCAATTTTTTTCACTGCTGAAAGCAGTGCTACAATATGTTTTGCCGCTGAGAAACAGTGCGACAATGAAATAACCTTCAATAAGCTGTTTTCGTTACGAAAACACGCATTGAAAATCGCGTCTTTTCAATGCACAAAGTGACAAAAAAACCTGTACGTAACATGTCCAGAACCTCTATTGTAACTCGTGTGAATTTTGACACACATGTTACAATAGAGCTTGTTTTGGTCTTGCTGCATAATGTACTATTAATATAATACAGTAATATTGCGCATTTATAAGATAATTACATAATAATTTCTATATTTTATATAAAATATAAAAAAATATTTTTAATATTTTATAATATTATATAATATTACAATAATATTGTTTGGCACTATTACTTTAATAATCAAACAGTGGTTATAGTATGTTACTGTAATATTAGTAGCTCATTTTATGTTATTCGGCTCTCGTTGATTAGGTTTTTGCACAATTACATATAAGTAAACTTTCCTTTTAGTTTTCATCTAATACGTTATATATATAATATACATATTAAATGCGATAAAATTAATGAAAACAAAATAAAGTATTAATGTTAAAAAATACATATTATTTTAATATTATTATATCTAATTTTATAAATCATATTATGCAGAAATATCAACTAAATTCATTTTTACTATTTTTAGAATATTCATTGTTTATAAAATGCAAGTATCATTAACTTTTAAATAAATATTTTAATTTTATTTTGATATCAAATAACGCTATAAAATTAAAAAAGTTAAACCAAAAATTAACTATTTTTAAACATTCCAATGATAATATGTAAACAGTTTATAATATTTTTAAAAAATTATCGCAATACTGATACAAAATATATATATGAAAATGTTTAGTTAAAATTAAATATTTTCAAATTAATATATTAAAATAGTTGAAAAATACTTTCAACACAGCGCACATAAATGTCTATTATTGTAAATAATTAAAATTATTGTATTATTTACTTCTTTATTTTATTTCTTTATTGAATTATAATTATTTGTATACACAACAATTTAATAGATGATACAATTCTGAATATCACGAATAAAACTGGATTAAATCATGTGTTTGTATACAATTAAAAAAAATCCCTTGATCGAGTTTTGAATCGCCGACTCTCTCATTGATATTCAGGCACTTTAACTACTGTGCCATCTTAACTTATAACATATCCTGAACATTTAGTGGTCTTAAAAGTCTTCGCGGTTATAATCTATATTAAGTTAAAAAAGGCAGTTTGACTTAAGTAAATTGAAACTCAAGGTGACTCAGTAGATAAATTTTCGAACTATAAATCCGAGGTTAGCAATTCATGACTTAATAGAGGAACATTTTTTTTTTTTAGTATAAGATAGTACGAGAACACGCGATTGACTCGAAATTCATTCAAGACATATTTAAAAAATATTTAATTAGAAATATCTTATATTTTAATTAGTTTTCATATTAATAATTTAATTTCACCCTGATCAATATAGATAAGTAACAATTTTAATTCGTTGTTTTAAAAAACCAACAATTTAATTTAATAAAATATTTTATAATTGAAAATTCGTAAAACTTTCAAAATATTAAACAATTTTGAAAATAAAAAATTGTTTAAAAATGTAAAGAATTTGAAAATTTGAGAAAATTTAAAAGTTAATGAAATTAAAAACATTTTAATGATTACAAAATTGTTGAAAATTTCGAAAATCATTTTTTTATTGATTCATTTGTTTATTATTCTTCTCCTTATTATAATTATTTGAATAACACTAATCCGACAATAGTGCGTCGATAATCCGACTCTAATTAGGGTCAAGTTATTTTACCGGAAAGGGTACTCGGGTCAAGTCAGGTAGTCCGGCAGAGTTTGGTAATCGTACACAGAGAGAAAAATGATTAGTTGGGATAACTGAATATTCAGTTAAACACTACGGTTAACTGCCTTTTCAGTTAATTTTACTGAATTTTTAGTTAGTTGAACTATTAATCAGTTAGAATAACTGAAAATATAGTTAAATCAACTAAATTATCAGTTGAAATATTTCAACTACAAATAGGCAAGTTTATTCGAATGCCCGATTTAGCCGAAGCCCGGCCCGACCCGGCCCGATGTCGGGTACACCATTCTTTCAGGTACCTTCATATGCTGACATATATTATATAATATTACAGTAATATTAATATAACATTCAAATGAATATTACTGCACGCAAACAAAATATTTTATTGTTTCAACCAAATACATTTGTTAGTAATAATTTGGTTAAATCAACCAAAACATTTTGTAGAATCAACAGTTTTGTTGATTCTTTATGATGTATAACATATTTTGTTGAATTAAAAAAATATTTTGTTGATTTGACCAAATATTTTGTTGAATCGACAAAATGGGTTTGTTGCTTGAATAACAACAAATTAATTTGGTTGATTTAACCAAACTTTTCTCTGTGTGTGTAATATTGTAGACACCTTCTATGACCGCTTATTTAAATATTACAGTAATATTACAGTAATATATATACAGTAATACATAATTATTATACAATATATTTTGTCACACGTGCATTGAAAAGACGACATTTTAATGTGTGTTTTCGTGACAAAAACCGTTTATTGTAAGATATTTCACTATCACGCTGTTTCTCAGCGGCAAAGATATTGTGACACTGAAAGTAATGCTACAATATGTTTTTCACAACTTAGGGTCGAAAACAGCCACTTTCGTCCCTAGGGAGATTTACGAAAGTGGCATTTTCGTCGCCCTCGTTGTGAAAAATATCGTTTGCACCATGGGAAATGAACGAAAATCCCAACCTCGTGCGATTATAACCCTCGCCTGCGGCTCGGGTTCTAAACTTCGCACGAGGTAACGAATTTTCGTTTTCATTTCCCTAGGTGCAAAATATACTATTGCCGCTGAGAAACAGTGCGACAATGAAATAACCTTCAATAAGCTGTTTTCGTTACGAAAACACGCAATGAAAATCGCGTATATAATTTTCAATGCACAAAGTGACAAAAAAACCTGTACGTAACATGTCCAGAACATCGATTATAACTCGTGTGAATTTTGGCACACATGTTACAATAGAACTTGTTATGGACTTGTTGCGTAATGTACTGTTTTAATATAATACAGTAATATTACTCATTTATAGCATAATTACATAATAATTTCAATATTTTATTTAAGATATTCAAAAATGTTTTTAATATTTTTTAATATTATATAATATTACAATAATATTGTTTGATACTAATACTTTAATAATCAAACAGTGGTTATAGAATGTTACTGTAATAATATTAGTAGTTCATTTTATGTTGTTCGGCTCTCGTTGATTAGGTTTTTGCACATTTACATATATGTAAACTTTCCTTTTAGTTTTGATCTAACATGTTTTATATATATAGTAAATGCGATAAAATTAATGAAAACAAAATATAGTATTAATGTTAAAAAATACATATTATTTTAGTATTATATTTATTTTTATAAATCATATTATGCAGAAATATCAACTAAATGTTAAATTCATTTTTATTATTTTTAGGATATTCATTTTTTATCAAATGCAAGTATGAATTATTTTTAAATAAGTATTTTAATTTTATTTTGATATCAAATAACGTTATAAAATTAAAAAAGGTAAACCAAACATTAACTATTTTTAAACATTCCAATAATAATATGTAAATAGTTTATAATATTTGTAAAAAATTATTGCAACAGTGATACAAAATATATGTGGAAATATTTAATTAAAATTTAATACTTTCAAATTAATATATTAAAATAGTTGAAAAATTTTTTCAACACAGCGCACATAAATGTCTATTATTGTATTATTTACTTTCTTTATTGTATTATAATAAATTGTATACAACGCAATTTAATTGACAAAACAATTCTGTACATCACGAATAAAACTGTATTAAATCATGTGTTTGTGTGCAATTAAAAAAAATCTCTTGATCGAGTTTTAATATTCAGATACTTTAACTACTGTGCCATCTTAACTTATAACATATCCTGAACATTTAGTGGTCTTAAAAGTCTTCGTGGTTATAATCTATATTACGTTTAACAAGGCAATTCGACTTAAGTAAATTGAAACTCAAGGTGGCTCAGTAGATGAATTGTCGATCTATAAATCCGAGGTTAGCAGTTCATGACTTGATAGAGGAACATTGTGTTTTTTTTTAGTATAAGATAGTACGAGAACACGTGATTGACTCTAAATTCATTCAAAACGTATTTAAAAAAAAATTTAATTAGAAATATCTGATATTTTAATTAATTTTCATATTAATAATCTTTGTTATCAATTATTTTCAAATATTTATTTACAATGCAAGCAATAAGCTATGACGTTTATTAATAAATTAAAAAATTTTAATTATAAGTGCTTAAAATATGACGAGTCTTAATTAGCATTTAATTATACAACATTTGAGTCGAGGTGTATATACTCTGTCCTGATTGGTTCCCCTCCATTAGTTACTACCACTACTCTCTGTATTTAAAATTACAGCGTTTCAACCGAGTAAGTTATATACAGTTATACAGCTGATCTTGTCAGTGAAGTGTATATTATACATATATCCCAGCACTGTGCTCTGTGTCTGCGACATACATTTAAATACATAAACAACAGCAATCATATATTCTATGACAATGTCTTACAAAGTAGTACAAAAAATTTCCAAAATTAGTGTCAAAAAACCAGTGACTAAAGTGTTAGGACTTACATCGCCGTTAAGTGTTTCTCACCCAAAAGAAACTGATTTAGTGCGAAATAAAAAATTATTAGACTGTTTGAAATCGTTGGGTATATTTGAAGAAAAGGAGCAGTTGTATAGAAGAATTGATGTCCTCTGCGAATTAAATTCTGTATTAAAAGCCTGGATTAAGGAAGTCGGAACCAAAAGGAATCTTCCTCCGTATATCGTTCAAAAGGTAAGAATTAGTTCCATTGCAGTGTATTACACTGAGAGACATTTAAAGCAAAGTTTACCATAAATTTAGGCAAAGGTGTTTTATTCGTGCATTTATACGTTAATTTATAATGTAGGTCAAAAAAATCTCATAAATTGTGGAAAACTTTTACTATAATTATGACAAAATGTTACCATAATTATGATAATATTTCTGTATAAATGCACGAATAAAACACCTTTGCCAAAATTTATGGCAAACTTTGCTTTAAGTGTCTCTCAGTGTATAAATATTTAATAAATGAAATTAGTAATATTGTTCAATTTCTAATGTATTTGTTGAAAATAATCCAAGAATATTTTCCTTGGGATATATATAATTTATTAAGCACAAGTATTGCTATTTCCATACCAATTAAACATTTTAATCTAAATTTGTTTACAATTTTAAATATTAAAAAACTTGAGAAGAATATTATGACATTAATTTTTAGAAATCTTCAAAAATATTTAGAAGTCAATTTAGATTATAGTAGTTTACATTGAAATGGACTAAATTTTTGCAATTTAGTTAAAAAATCTTTGGAGAACAATTAAAAAATGTTTTATGTTCGAATATACCGAACAGTTTTGAATTGTTCTCTAAAGATGATGAACTGAATTGAAAAAAATAAATTCATTTCAATAGAAACTTGTATAAATTTAATTGAAATCTAAATATTTTTAAGGACTTCTAACAATCTTTAGAAATCAATTCAATTTGCACGGAAAGACTATTGAAATGAATTGATTTCAAGTTTTATTTCAGCTGGGTACGTACTGTCACGCCAGCCCGATAAAAAAATTGAATCTATTGTACGAATCTTTCATATGTAACATCAATTTATGCAGCGCTCATTTGTTTTTCTTAAAAACTTCTTTTCTTTCGTCTAGTGACACAATGTAATAACTTCATCACGTAAAATAATTAATAAAAATTTTCCATTTGGGGTATTGCTGTGAGATTTTAAATTGTTTTTTATATTTATATCACTTTCATTCTGCGTCTCCCTAATAAATTGGTGTCATCTAATTATTTTGCTTTCGAGCTATTTTAATGTAATTATCTTTATTTTAGTATATAATAATAAGAAAATTGTTTCATTTTTAAATAAAAATATAAAAGGTTCTTTTTACGATGCACAAAAATTTATGTAAAAATGCTGACTCCGCTTAACGTAAATGTCGTGCTAATATTATGTTAAACTTAACGTAAATTTTACATGAAATTTATGATAACTGTGTTATTAGGGTAGCTAAATTTATTTATTTTTTATCTTTTTTCAATATCTTCTATTTTTTAAATAGTTAATGGCATCTACTGTACATTTAATTTTAAAATTAATTAACATCTTCAAGTTTGCCTTGATATATATTTTTGAGAATTTATCCTTGCACTAAAATATCACAGTAATATTGTCATATGATATTCCTGTATATGAATTTATTAATTATGTAAATAAATTTGATTTGTGTTAATACTTTTTTTAATCAAGACTTTTAACTATTTAAATACCTTTTAACTATTTACCAAATACAATTCGTTTACATTCAAACAGAATTTTAATTTCACGTATATTTGTTTGTGTAAAAGAAATATTTCTTTCGATAAAAAATAATATTGCTTTAACTGAAAGTTTTTCATTTAAAAGGTATAATTCTTTTTCATCAAAAAAGACTGTATTTTTCGTGCTATGTAATGTCTTATTTAAATTGAGTAAAGATAATGTTGTAAATTATAAAGATTGAAAAAACTATTGTACAGCAGTATATTTTCAATTTTATCAAATTGTATAAATCTTTTCAAAATTACAAGTCATCATTAATTGTAAAAATATTATTACTGAAACATAATAAATAATGACTTATAATTTTAAAGAAGCATGAAAGACAGAAATATACAGAGATAGGCAGACATATGCAAAGAACGGCAGACATATGCAGAGAGAGACGGAGATATGCAGAGAGTTTTGGGCACACTTGTAGAGCTGCATATCGCTGCTATTCTCTGCATATCTCTGCCTTTCTCGGCAAATATCTGCCTCTCTCTGTATATTTATGATATTTCTCTGCTTATATTTCTGCTTTTTACTACATATTTCTGGGTTTCTCATGAAACTGGGACTGACTAAATACAATAAATATAATATCTACATTTCTAAATATATTAATACTGTTTGTATAATATAGGGAAGTGCATTATATTGTACAATATTCATTTCAGTATTAAAGTCTTTATCCTGCTTTAACGTATAAAAATGTGTACTATAAATACATTATTAATAAGGTTTCCAGGTTTAATAGGGAAACTAGGGTATAACTTTTTAAAATTAAATTCGCATTAATATATTTTTACAAAACACAGGATTAAAGTGTATTAAAAAATTAATACACTTTCGACTGTTGGGAATATTATTATACCGTAAAATACAAATCATTATTATAAATTTTTGAATAATGGTTAATTCCGAACCATTTATATTAAACACTTCAATAACTTTAATAATTAAAATGTCTTTCTTTTAGGCTGGTGGTGTTGTTTGTACATTCGGGTCATTTCGGTTAGGGGTGCACAACAAAGGTGCTGATATTGATGCCCTGTGTTTAGCACCTAGATTTGTGTCAAGAAATGATTATTTCACCTCTTTTTATGAATTGCTGAAAAAGCAAGAGAAGATAACAGAGTTGCGAGCCGTTGAAAATGCTTTTGTACCTGTTATTAAAATGAAATTTAATGGGATAGAAATAGATATGTTATTTGCCAATCTCAATTCAAATGAAGTAAATGACTCTGTCAATCTGAGTGATGACTATATTCTCAAAAACTTAGATCGGAAATGTGTACTGAGTTTAAATGGTTGTCGAGTAACAGACGCCATTTTAAATCTGGTACCTAACCAAGAAGCTTTTCAAATAGCATTACGAACAATTAAGATATGGGCTAAGAAGCAAGGGATTTATAGTAATTCCTTGGGCTTTCTTGGAGGTGTTAGCTGGGCAATTCTGGTTGCTAGAACGTGCCAGTTATATCCAAATGCGTGCGCATCTATCATTGTGGAAAAATTCTTTCTAATCTTTTCATCATGGGAATGGCCACGTCCTGTGATGCTAAAATATCCGGACACCACCGATCTGGGTTTCACGGTTTGGGATCCTAGAATTAACATTGCTGACAGAACACATCTTATGCCAATCATCACACCAGCGTATCCACAGCAAAACTCGACATATAATGTTAGTCGATCATCATTAGCAATTATAAAAGAAGCTCTTGATAATGGTTTGACTACTATAAAAGAAATTATTGTAGGAAAAGCGTCTTGGGAAAAATTGTTTGACCCTCCTACTTTCTTCTCTAAGTATAATCATTATATTCAACTTAAATGTTACAGTCAAACTCCTGAAGATCACGTGGAGTGGTGTGGTTTTGTGGAGTCAAGAATGAGACATTTAGTTGGTAAGTATTTAATTCATCACGTGTCATTCATTTTATATAATTAAGATCAATTATGAATACTTATTAAGATATTAACTTCACTATTTTACAGCATCTTTGGAGAGAGCAAAATTTGTTTCCCTCGCCTACGTGAACCCTGAATTATTTCCACTAAATCCAATTGACATTGAAGAATTTAAGTTAGGTTCATCATGGTATATTGGAATAAAATTTGATACCCGGGAGAAGGTAACAGTTGACTTCAGAAAACTTATCGCGGAATTCGTCAATACTAGTAATTATTTTTCTTGATTCTATGCTAAATATTTAATATAAATATAAATGATATATAAATAAATTATGTTTGTTTATATTACAGAAATTTACAACGATGGAATTACGGAAAAGGATGGATGGTTAGTGACAGTATGTTATGTAAAAAAGAATCAGTTAAGAGAGTATTTATCTGACGATATATTAATAAAACATAAAGTGATAAGGAGAACTGGTGTTAAGCGTAGTATTTCGGATAGCTCCGAAAATCCAAAAGCAAAAATAGTTCGGGAAAGTTGAAAGAAAAATTTTGTATATTAGAAGTGTAAGATGACGTGGATTACTTCCGAAATTAATTACGTATATTTATACACAGAGAAAAAAAATATTGACTAAAATTGATTACAATTTTAACAATATTTATTAAATGCTCTAATACTCGTAATGCATCTTAACAAATTGTAATCAAATAGCACTGTTTCATTCAAAAATAAGTGAGACGTTAAAAGAGCAATTTCATACAGCTATAATAAAACTTTCACGGCTTATTGAAATTGTAAATACACAGTAAAGATTTCGGATACTGATACGGTCTTTTTAAACGTTTTACTAAACGTTGCAACTGATGCACCATTATTAAAATTAGTAAAGCATTTTTTAAATATTGTTAAAACTGTAATCATTTTTAGTCAATATTTTTTCTTCGTATATTTATTTATTTATATGTTACATTATATTCTATGTGCATATATAAAATTATTACATTTAGTTTAAGTTAGTTTTAGTTAGATAAGTTACTATTAAGTTAGTTATGTAAATATGTAAACCTTGATCGATGTACTGATTTGATTAACAAATAAAGGAATAACCAAAAAACATTAATCTCTCATTTTTAATAATTCCAATGTAACGTGGAGTTACGAAATTCTTAAATGTTTGTTACATAAAATTCCACTATCCAGGTTTTGTAATTTAAGCCAGACTTCAAAATTAAAAAGTTAAATTAAACAAATAAAGGATTTAATTATTGAAACATGCAAGTAATTCAGAACTTTTTATTGACAAAAAATAATATACATTATGTAGGATGCTAATAAATAAAACGACAGTAAAGTACCGGTTGAAATTTGCGTTAATTTTGATCAATCATCAATTCAAATTGTAATCAATTGAGTATTTGAATCTGTTTCAGATATTACGCCGCGTGGAAAAAAGTAGTCTTGGAGTAGTATGGAACTACTTCGGAAATAGTATGGATAATTAGTCAGGAACTAATCTGGCTCAGATTGAAATTAGTGTGGCGGAAGTCTGGCGGAAGTTTAATAAACATCTGGGAAATAGTCTGGATACAGTATGGATCAGGTCCACTTCCAGACTTCTTTTCAATGAATGAAATTTATTTAAACAAACATTTAAAGAAAACCAATTTGGCCAAAGGGAACCGAACATGGATGAATTTAAAACAATTTAAAAATTGTTTCTCATTTTTTTATTGTCAAAAAAAATGTAAAAATGAAAGGCTAACGTGTCAACTCAACTTGAGTCCTCTTCAGAGCCTACATAATATAATACAGATTTTTGATTTTTTAATGTTAACTGACATATAACAATTTAACTTTACATTGCAAATAATCCAGCCAACTCACCTGATTTGTTACTTAAGTTTTTTCGTTCTGTATAAAAAGCCCATGTAGTTTGTCAATTATCGTTTTTTGTATAAAAAACTTAAAAAAAACTTAAAAAACTTGAAAGAATAAATAAATACAAAATAAATACAAAACTGAATGTCAATTATGTTTGAAAAAACATGTCAAGTTTTTCTTAATAAAAAAATTCACATGGGATGTACGTCAAAATTGTTTTTTTAAAAAAATAATAAATAAATAAATAAGAATAATTCAACATTGAGTCAGAATTCCCTGTAGTCAAATTATTAAAACTAACTGAAATTCTCAAACGTCAATGTATATATTCATTAAACTTAAGTAACTTTCAGTGGGAATACACTGAGAAAAGTAAACAAAAATATAATGCGTAAAGTTATTAGAATAAATTGTAATATAAATTACTTAAACCTTCAACGTCTTTCCTTTCGTTCATTGCATTTTTGTTTTTTAAGATACTTGTCATTTCTAAAAGTAATCTTTTTCTGTAATTATTTTCTCTATTAACTATATTAACATTATCGTAATTAATTTTGTGATTATTTTCGATCATATGTTTCGTTAACGAAGTATATTGTGAAGGATTAAGTCTTGCATTATATTTATGTTCGTATATTCTTTTTTCTAGATATCTTTTTGTCTGACCAATATAAATTTTATCACAGTCTGAGCAGGGGATACTGTATACTACATTAGAATTTTTAACTTTATTAACTTTATCTTTTTGCTTAGTAAAAAATGTTTGTAATTTATTTTTGTTTGTAAAAACTGATTTTAAATTATATTTTTGCAAAGTATATTTAATTTTTTTATCTATTGTTTTTATAAAAGGTAAAGTTACTCTTTTTGTATCTTCAATTGTATTGTCATTATTGTCATTAAAATTATTATTAACATTTTCATTCTGGTGGATTTCTAAACGTTTTCTAATGTATTTTTGTATAAACTTAGTATTATATCCGTTGTTTTTCAAAGTTTCTCCAACGATTTTTAAATTTTCATTATGAAATATAGAATCCGAAAGAGTTATAGCTTTGTCGACTAAATTATACACCATGGCGATTTTTTGGTTTTCACTGTGGTGTGAATAAAAATTTAAAACTCTTCCGGACCATGTCTCTTTTCTGTGCCAGTTAGTTATTAATTTGTTATTATTGACTGTGATGTTGATATCTAGAAAACTTATATTTCTCCCAGTGCTTTCCAGTTCCATAGTAAAATTAAGTTTAGGATGGAAATCGTTGAACACTTTCAACGTTTCATCCACCCTATCATTAGGTATACAAGTGAGAATATCATCGACATATCTGTAAAAGAACGGCACATGAAAGCTCAATTTATCCAATTGTGACTCTTCTAATTTTTCCATCACTATATCTGCCAATACTGGGGACAATGGTGCCCCCATGGGTGTTCCATATATTTGTTTATAAATTTGGCCATTGAAAGAAAATTGTGAAGATTCAAATATCATCTTAAGTCCCTCCATAAATTGTTTTTTTGGAATATTTGTGTGTCTTTCAATGTCCCTCCACTTCTCACCGATAATTTCCAAAGTCAAATCAAGGGGAATACTGGTAAAAAGTGAAACAACATCCAAAGACACTAATATATAATTTTCAGGGATTATTAAGTTTTTTATTTTATCCACAAATTGTAAACTGTTATTTAAATGACTATTGAGCTTCCCTGTGACGTTCTTCAAGACATCATGATAATATCTCGACAACTTGTAAGACGGGCTACCAATAACAGAAATGATGGGCCTTAAAGGAATATTGTTTTTATGGATTTTTGGAAGACCATAAAATTTTGGTATTAACCCTGTTTGACAACTTAATTTTTTGTTAAGTTCCGGTGTAATAAATTTGTTTGTACACCAATGTTTTAATAAATTGTTAAACCTATTCTGGTATTTAGTAGTCTCGTCTTTATTTACAATGTTATAAATTTCCGTGTCAGAAAGTAACTGCGTTGCCTTACTAATATAATCTTTTTTGTTCAAAATTACCGTTACATTTCCTTTATCAGCTGTAGTTATCAAAATATCGTCATGATGTCTCTCAACGAATGTCGATGTTTCTCTTTTTAACTTTTGTAAAAATCTTCCTAATCTATCTTGTGTTTTGTTATTTTTCACATTTTTAATTATATTAACTATGTCTGAACGTAGCTTATCTCTCTGTTTAATATCTACGTGTTCTATTTGACATTCAATATTGATGATAATATCTTCAATTGGAAGATTTTCACAATTGTAAGGTATACCAAAATTTGGTCCTAAACTTAGAAATTTTTGTACATTAGTTGGTATATGTATATCAGTATAATTTTTTATCCACTTTTTATGATCAAATTTTAAAAATTGTTTCTCTATTGTATTTTGACAACTTTTCATGTTGTTGAATTTTTTTCTCAATCTTATATTAGATTCTATTTTTTCTTTTTTATTAAAAAATTTTGAAACATTTATCAGTTCTTCATATTCAGAATTTGTGAGTTTATTTTTCAATTTTTCTTTGATATCATTAATAATTTTACTATTGCGACTTATACTGATATAATTATCTTTAATTTCTAAGTTTAAGATTTTTAATTTTACTATCGACGTGAGTTGGGTAAATTTACCTGCAATGTTTACATCATTGAATGCTATGTTGTTGTGTACATTATCATTAAGATGTCTAGGAGTCAAGCCTTCTCTTTTACATCGATTCAAAAATTTATTTCTTGACGAACATTGTGCAGTTTGTTGTCCCAACTTTAATAAGAGTCCGACCTGGTCCCCAGTTTCACGTCCATATGTTGTTTTTAAATTCCTCAAAAAACTGTATTTTCCATTTCCTGATGTCATTTTTCTTATAGCCGAAGAATAATTTTAACTGAATAAAGATGTAATTTTTCCAATAGTTCCCGAAGAATACTTAAAGAAAACCAATTTGGCCAAAGGGAACCGAACATGGATGAATTTAAAACAATTTAAAAATTGTTTCTCATTTTTTATTGTCAAAAAAAATGTAAAAATGAAAGGCTAACGTTTCAACTCAACTTGAGTCCTCTTCAGAGCCTACATAATATAATACAGATTTTTGATTTTTTAATGTTAACTGACATATAACAATTTAACTTTACATTGCAAATAATCCAGCCAACTCACCTGATTTGT
>JABFPO010000028.1:0-15616 GCA_022817385.1 Macroteleia sp. ZL-2020
AAGAATTGATACAAAGATGAGAAAGAGTTAAATCTTTAACGTTATTTCAATATTAATTTCAGGTTTATTTAACGTTGAATATCCACTTTGAATCAACAGTAAACTTGTGAATGCAAATTACTGTATTCAAAATTATGACTTAACTGTTCTGCAACGTTGTATTAATATCTATTCAGTGTTGATTTACAACTTTAAAATAATATTGTATCAAGCTTTTTTAACATTGAGTCGAGTTGAAAGCGAGTATTATGGTACATATTACTTTTGCATAGTAACATTTCTATGTAAAATGCTATTTTTAATTCTCGCCCAAATTAAACATTAATGATTGCAAATACATTTGGCTGTAACCAGTGGATACAGAAAAGTTCATTTGATAATGCTGTTTTTACGGCAAAAGACAGCAATGCTGTATTTGTTAAAACGATTGCTGTTGCAATTTTAACCGTCGAAATTTTGAAAAATAGTAGTGTCACAGAAAACAATCCCAATAGATACAATGAAAAGTCTGCAAAGCCTAGATTGGAAACGAGCAAGTTATTATCAGTACATAGTGAGTATAATTTATATAATACAAAATTAATTTGACTGTTATCGTTTTTCATTTCTTATATAAAATGTAAAACAAAAAGTCAATTCAATTTTATTATTCAGAAATGTATGCAATTACATTATATTTATTCTTTGTAAATATTTATGAGTTCTTTTTATTAAACTATCGAAAGTTAGATGTAGCAGAGGCACACCTAGAGTTGGCAAATGTCTCAGTGTATAAACGTGGTAAAATTGGTGATTTAAACCGGATTAGAAAGTCCAAGAAACGCCATATTAATATTCAAGAGGAAGCACAGCCTCAGGAAGAAATATATAATAAAGAGGAAACAGCATCGGAAGAAGAAGAAGACTTAAACGAGTACTCATAGTTAAACGTATCAGGAACTTCGACAGATTCTAATGCGAATAAAGAGTCGGAATTCAGCAGCAGTGATTCAGAATGAAAGGAATATAATATTATGAAAAATAACAATAAGTAAATTCATTAAAATTTAAGTTATTCAGATTTGAAACAAAAATTAATTAAATCACATATTTTCATTAAAGTTTAAGTTATTCAGATTTGAAACATAAATTAATTTAATTACATATTTTATGTCTTATAGGTACTAATTTTCTTTTAAATATTATATTATGTAAAAAATTTACATTGAAAAACATGTTTTTATTTTTTTAAATAAAAAATTTTACAACTACGAACAAAAATGTCAATTAATGAGCATAATTTGACACGCATAAAACACTATTTTTCTCCTATATTATGTGACGTCGCTTCGTTGGCTCGTCAAAATGATATTTATATATTGTTAGTTTCCTTTTTGGTTATTTTTAAACTCCTGGAATGATTGAATTGAAAATTGGACAAACAATTTGTGTGGATTTTTGCTTATATTGATTGTTTATGATTAATATAAACAATATATTGCAAAATAGACAAAATGAGATATTGTGCATAGAATTTCTCCGAATTTTTTTTATTTGTAACATTATAAGATGACTTTTGAAAATTCGTAAAAATTGTTTGTTTCTATTGATTGCTTATGATTAATATAAACAATATTATTGCAAAATAGACCAAACTAGATATTATATGCATAGAAAATCGACAAATTTTTTTTATTTGTAACAATACAAGTTTACTTTTGAAAATTAGTAACAATTTTTGGTTTCTATTGATTGTTTATGATTAATATAACCAATATTATTGCAAAATAGATCAAATTAGATATTATGCATATAAATCCGCCGAATTTTTTTTATATGTAACAAAATGATATCACTTACGAGTATTAGTAAAAATTTTTTTTTAAATTGATTGTTTATGATTTATATAAACAATATATTGCAAAATAGACAAAATGAGTTATTGTGCATAGAAATTCACCGAATTTTTTTTACTTGTAACAATATAAGTAGATTTTTGAAAATTCTTAACAACTTTTTGTTTATATTGATTGTTTATGATCTATATAAACAATATATTGCAAAATAGACAAAATGAGATATTGTGCATAGAATTTCACCGAATTTTTTTTATTTGTAACAATATAAGTTGACTTTTGAAAATACGTAAGAACGTTTTGTTTATATTGATTGTTTATGATTTATATAAACAATATTATTGCAAAATAGACCAAACTAGATATTATGCATAGAAATTCGCCAAATTTTTTTTATTTATAACAAAATAATTTCACTTATAAATATTAGTAAAAATTTTTTGTTTATATTGATTGCTTATGATTTATATAAACAATATATTGCAAAAAAGACAAAATGAGATATTGTGCACAGAAATTCACGGAATTTCTTTTTTATTTGTAACAATACAACTTTACTTTTGAAAATTCGTTAAAATTGTTTGTTTCTATTGATTGTTTATGATTAATATAAACAATATATTGCAAAATAGACAAAATGGGATATTGTGCATAGAATTTCACCGAATTTTTTTTATTTGTAACAATATAAGACGACTTTTGAAAATTCGTAAAAATGTTTTATTTATATCGATTTTTTATAATTTATATTAACAATATTATTGCAAAATACATCAAATGAGATACTATGCATAGAAATTCGCCGAAGTTTTTTATTTATAACAAAAAAAGTTCACTTATAAAAATTAGTAAAAATTTTTTATTTATATTGATTTTTCATCATTTATATAAACAATCCTATTGCAAAGTAGACTAAATGAGATATTACGCATAGAAATTCGCCGAATTTCTTTTATTTATAACAAAATAAGCTCACTTGTATTTAAAAGTAAATATGTTTTGTTTATTTTGACTTTTTATGATTTATATAAAACAATAAATTGCAAACTAGACATATTTTGCCCAGAAATTAACGGAATTTTTATTATTTATTTTTATTCTTGTCAAAATTTGTAAACATTTTTTTATTATACTGATATTTTATTATTTATACAAACAATCTTATTGCAAAGTATACCAAATGTGATATTCTGCATAGAAATTCATTTAATTCTTTTTTATTGTGACAAAATAATCTGATTTATGAATCTTTGTAAAATTTTTCTATTCGTCTTCATTTTCTATCAATTATATAAACCATGTTACTGCAAAATATGCCAAATGTCATTTATGGTTCGGCATTTTTAAAAAATAAAAGATAAATAAAAGTTTTTGCATAGCATCTCATTTGGTCTATTTTGCAATAATATTATTTATATAATTTGTAAGAAATCAATTTAAACAAAAAATTCTAACTAATATTTATAAGCGAACTTATTTTATTATGAATAAAAAGAATTCGGCGAATTTCTATGCATAATATCTAATTTGGTCTATTTTGCAATAATATTGTTTATATAAATCATAAACAATCAATATAAAAAAAAAAATTTAATAATACTTATAAGTGAACTTATATTGTTACAAATAAAAAAAATTCGGGGAATTTCTATGCATAATATTTAATTTGGTCTATTTTGCAATATATTGTTTGTATAAATCATAAACAATCAATATAAACAAAAATTTTTACGAATTTTCAAAAGTCAACTTATATTGTTACAAATAAAAAAATTCGGCGAATTTATATTCACAATATCTCATTTTGTCTATTTTGCAATATATTGTTTATATAAATCATAAACAATCAATATAAAAAAAAATTTTTACTAATATTTATAAGTGAAATTATTTTGTTATAAATAAAAAACATTCGGCGATTTTCTATGCATAATATCTAGTTTGTTCTATTTTGCAATAATATTGTTTATATAAATCATAATCAATCGATATAAACAAAAAATTGTTACTAATATTTATAAGTGAACTTATTTTCATTATAATTCATATTTTGTATCCTCTTATTTACTAAATAGAAAATTCATATTATTTTATACAATAATTATCATGAAATTCTATAATAATTCATATAAATATTTGCATTCATGTTTTTTTATAATTAATCAGAAAAAAAAATATTCATCTTTGTTTTTATGAAAAACCGTTAAATTTTATTACAAAATTTCAGGAAAAATATATGAAATTACATATTATGATCATGATTTTTCTGTTGCTCGTTTCATATGGATTCATAAAATTTTTATTTTTATGATTCTATATGAATTTTTATGCGGTTTGAACCAGGGTAGCAAAAGAGTTCAAATGTGATATTGACATGTATAAAAATCATACATGTCTACTGATTAAATATGTATTTTATTTTATATAATACAGCGCCTCAAAATTGCTACCTGAAAATCATTCTCTTCATTTGTGAAAAACCTGCAAATAAAACATTAAAACGCGCCGAATAAAAACATAAACATTATCAATTGTTGTTGACTCATCGCAAGGCCGAACGCGGGCGCGTATCACACATCCACGATTCGCGTAACAGCGAGCGCGGACGCGCCGAACGACCGAAACCTAGCTGATGCAAAAAGAGAAAAATGATGTATTCTAGTAAATTCATATAAAAGTATCGTTAATAAAATATCATAATATTAATAGTATAAATTTATTAATATTAAAAACTTTAAATTACTTTAACAATTACATATTTGAACAAAAATGTATTTTTACGCGATTGAACAAAGTTTCGACGGCGCTTCGCAACGGTCTGTACCGTTGCGTTGACTTGCGATACTAATTTTACAAGTTATTAATTATTAAATTACATGATTATTTTATGCTTCATGTATAGTTTAAAACCGCAATGCAGCCGTTTAACAATTACAATACATTCCAACGTTCTAATTTCATTGATTTTCACTTTCATAACGAATGGGACAAATTCGTGAAAAACTCGCCCGCGACAATGCATGTTTCTTATTATAAAAATCATTCAATACTTTAACGTATCGCTATACCTATTTGATATAGCATTTCTATTGTTCGTTAGTGATATTAACTCATAGATCCGTTTATTAACGTTATAATAATAATAAAAATATTTAAGCCACATAAATTAAAACACGTTCTTTTATGATCGCAAACATTCTTCGCGACAGTCGTGTCAAATTCGCCCGTCGGAACGAATTAGATCGATATTAACTACAAAAAAATGCATTTTAATTAAGAAAATTACATATGAGATAATATAATAGATCAGGGTAAATAATTCCCAATATAGATTTTGATTAAATAATGCCGTTACGAACAATTCAATGCAAAATGAAAATATTAAATCAGTACAAAACGTTAATAGCTATGGCCGCGCACGCGACATTTAGAGCGGAGCGTCTCCTCATGGTTCGTGGGTGTTACGTGGAAAGCAGGATACAGTACATGAATTTACGTAGACACTACGTTCCTTTAGAACGAATACTTAAAAAATTATTGAATTTGTAGATAATACTTTAAATACATTTATAGATGAATTAAAAGTATTTTCTAGAAATTCAATAATTTTTTAAGTATTCGTTCTGAAGGAACGTAGCGTCTACGTGAAATTCACGTACTGTATCCGTGCTTTCCACGTAACATCCACGATTTCTAGGCGGAAATTTCTTTTACCTTATCTTTTATCTTCTTATCTTATCTTTGTAAAAAAAACTTCCGATAGTAAGAATTGAACATACGTTCTGTAGGTTCATAAGTCAAATGCTTCACCACGGAGCCATGAAGATTTGAAGGATATCTTATTATCACTCACAAAATACCATTATGCTTCATAGATAAAATAAACAAATAACATTAATCTTTTATATGCGTTTTATAGACGTTTAGTTTACATTACATATAACTGTAATTAAAGTTTCTTTTACGTTTCATTAATATAAAGTTAATGTTCTATTTCCTTGTATATGAGGTAACATGCGAACGTTGTATTAACGTATATTTAATGAAAATAGTCGTAAAGACAACGTTGTTTTCCACCTATTTTCAAAACCTTTGATGGACGTTCTAGGAACGTTAATCTTTTATTGGGGATGTAACAAATAAAAAAAATCAATAGCAAAAATGGTCGAATGATTCGCACAAATTTACCTATTCTGTAACGAAGAAAAAAAATCCGGTGAAATTCTACGCATATTATCACATTTGGCCTATTTTGGAATTACATTGTTTATACAAGTTATAAATAATGAAAATAAGTAATAAATGTTGACTCATTCTCATAAGTCAAATTATTGGGTAACAAGTGAAAAAATCCGATGAATTTCAATGCATAATATAACATTTATTTTATTTTGCAATAATATTGTTTATAACAATAATAAACAATCATTTATTATTAACAGAAATGGTGTACCGATTCTTATATATTTACCTATTATATCCCCTACAGATCCAACACGTAAAAGCGGAACACGTATATTACACGTGAATAATCCGTATACGGATAATATACGAATAATATACGTGTAATATACGTGGACATGTCCGGTTTTACGTGTTGCTTCTGTACGGGATGTAGCAAATAAAAAAAAATATGATGAATTTCTGTTCATAATATCACATTTAAATAAATAAATTTAGATAAATAAACAATGTTGATTCGTTGTTATAAGTCAACTTATTATTTAAAATATAAAAAAAATGGGTGAATTTCTATACATAATACAATATTTGTTCAATCGTGGAAGCATTCATTGTTGTGTTACATTCATTTGATTACATAATTTTGTAATCAAATTATATTAATTTAAAACAATGTATAAACGAAAGCGACATTACGTATATTTTTTTAAACATTAGACATTTTCTTTTCAATAATTTCTCTGTAGATTCTATTATTCTAATTAAATTTACACAAATAACCATAAAAACCTCAGTGACTATATCTTGCATTATATTGTGTATACTATTGTAATAAACAGAGTATTGTTGCAGGACCTTGAAACCCAAAATGTTTGAATTATAATAAATAGTAATAAAATTAAGAAGATCTATATTATTTATTAGTTATTTTGTTACATAATAAGTTGTCTTATGAGAGTGAGTCCACTTTTTTTATTTATCTGGAATGTTTATAACTTTTATAAACAATTTTATGGCAAAGTAGGACCTATGTGATATTAAGCATAGAAATTCACCGGATTTTTGTTTATTTGTTACCCAGTCAGTTAACGTTATGAAAATGAGTTAAGGCGATTCTTCAAGCAAAATATACTTTATTACGGTAGTTCAATTAATATTAATAAAGCAAACAATTAAGCACTATAAATTAATCCAGATATTTTCTCACTTTTGTTTCACGATATTACCTGTAGAAAATATTTTTTTTTGTTATTATTAATTAACAGAGTAACCTCTCTCGTTTTTCAGGTGGCAAAAGATCGCGGGAGGTTACATCGGCCTAAATAAGTTTCAGAATTGCAGTTTTTTTAATTTAAATTATTCTCCCATTGTCAAAAAAATGGCTGGATTGTATTTCATATTAAAATATCAAAGACACTAATTCCGTGACAGTAGAACTGAAAGATCACCTTAACGTTTTTTACATGTCTTGATTGTTTATAATTTTTATAAAAAACATAATTGTAAAATAGACAAAATGTGATACTATGCGCAGAAATTCACAGGATTTTTTGTCATTTCATACATAATAACCCGCAAAGCAGATGCACGTGTTGTAAACGTATAAATGAAAGATAATGTAAATGTAATGTAGGTATGTCAAACGTGTAGTAAACGTAAACTTTAATTTGTATTGACGTATATTATACGTACGATATACGTTACGTATACGTATCGAACTTTAATTTACTTATAATGTACGTATACGATACGTGTACGTTACGTAACATTTATGAATATTATATATCTTATAATATTAAAAAAAAAAAAATGAATAATTGAACTAAGGACCTACAGGTTGATAGTCAAACACCTTGCCACTGAAGCATCAAGGATTCATGAAGATAGTGAAGAACTGATTAGTTTTATCTGTAAAGGATAAAAATATTTATGAGTGAAACTAATCAGTTCCACACTATTTTCATGAATCATTGGTGGATCAGTGGCAAGGTGTTTGACTATCAACCTGCAGGTTCTTAGTTCAATACTTCATTCTATTTTTTCTTTTTTTTAACATTATAGGATATATAATATTCATAAATGTTACGTAACGTACACGTAACGTATACGTGCATAATACGTATCGTATACGTACATTGCACGTATCGTATATGGACATTATACGTATCGTATACGTATATTATACGTATCTTATACATACTTTGTACTTATCGTATACGTATACGATACGTATACGATATGTATACAATACGTATACGTTACGTATAAAGTAATATCTCATTTGGTATATTTTACAATTATGTTGTTTATAAAAGTTATAAACAATCAAGATTAGCAAAAACATTGAGTCGTCATCATAACGCAACTTATTGTGTAACATGTGCGAAAAATGCGGTTAATTTGTACGCATAATATTTCATTTGTTGTATTTTGCATTTATATTGTTTATAAAATTATAAACAATCAAGATAAATAAAAAATGTTGACTCATTCTCCTAAGTCAACTTATTATGTAACAAATAAAAAATCCGGTGAATTTCTATGCGTAATGTAACATTTGTTCAATTGTACAATTGCGTTGTTTATAAAAGTTATAAATACTCAAGATAAGTAAAAAACGTTGACTTATTCTCATAAGTAGACTTATTAAGTAACAAAGAAACGAAATCCTTTCTACGCATAATATCACTATTGGTTCATTTTGCAATAGTATTATTTATAAAATTTATAAATAATCAAAATAAACAAAAATGTTGACTCATTCTCACAAGTTAACTTTTTGGGTAACAAGTGAAAAAAAATCCGGTGAAATTGTATGCATAATATCACAGTACTTCTAATTTGCAATAATATCGTTTATAATTGTTACGTATTGTACAATTATATTTTAAAATAATTAATATATTTCGTATAAAAATAATATTATAACGTTAAATTATTGTAGCAAATCTTTTTTATTCTAATAAATAGTATAATTCTTCTTAATTTTATTTTTCGTATATTTATAATTCAAATGTTTTGGGTTTCAAGGTCGTGCAACAATGCGCTGTTTATTACAATGGTATACACAATATAATGCAAGCTATAGTCACTACGCTTTTTATGGTTATTTGTGTAAATTTAATTAGAATAATTAAACATTAATGATTAATTACTAATTGATTATTCTATATCCTACATTGATCTTACATTATCCTTAATTTATACATTTACAACACGTGCATGTGCTTTGCGGGATATTATCACACTTGGCCTATTTTGCAATTACATTGTTTATAATAGTTATAAATATTGAAGTAATATTGAACTAACAAGTAATAAATGTTGACTCATTCTCATAAGTCAAATTATTGCGTAACAAGTGAAAAAATCCGGTGAATTTCTATGCATAATACAATATTTGTTCTATTTTGTAATAATATTGTTCATAAAAATAATAAACAATCACGATTAGCAGAAATGGAATTCTTATTCTTATAAATTCACCTGTTATGTAAGAAATAAAAAAAATACGGTGAATTTCTATATTCATAATATCACATTTGCTCTACTTTGCAATAACATTGTTTATACAAGTTATAGACAATCAAGAAAAATAACAAATGTTGATTCGTTTTCATATGTCAACTTATTATTTAACATATAAATAAAATCGGGTGAATTTCTATGCATAATATCATATTTGTTCAATCTTAAAAGCATTCATTGTTATGTTGCATTCATTTGATTATATAATTTTGCAATAAAATTATATTAATTTAAAACAATATATATACGTAAGCGACATTACGCATATTTTTTTAAACATTAGACATTTGCTTTTCAATAACTTCTTTGTAGATTCTATTATTCTAATTAAAATACACAAGTAAACAGAAAAAGCGCGATGACTATAGGGTATCGAAGTATCTTCAACTGTCTTTGTTGACATAACATGTAAACAAATAAAGCTCTCTTTGTTGTACACATTATTTTACGAGATAGTTCAATAGCCTATAGCTTGCATTATATTGTGTATACTATATTGTAATAAACAGCGCATTGTTGTAGGACTTTGAAACCCAAAAAATTTGAATTATAATACTTAGAAATAAAATTAAGAAGATGTATATAATTTATTAGATTAAAAAAGATTAGCTGTAATAATTTAACATTATAATATTATTTTTATAGGAAATATATATATTATTGCAAAATATAATTTTATAATACATAACTTTTATAAACAATATTATTGCAAAATGGGCCAAAACTGATATTATGCTTAGAAATTCCCCGAATTTCGTTTCTTTGTTACTCAATAAGTTTACTTATGAGAATAAGTCAACGTTTTTTATTTACCTTGATTGTTTATAACTTTTATAAACAACATAATTGTAAAATAGACCAATTGTGATATTAGTCGTAGATATTCACCGGATTTTTTTTATGTGTTACATAATAAGTTCACTTTTTTTATTGATCTGGAATGTTTATAACATTTATAACATTAAAATATTGCAAAATAAAACATATGTGATATTAAGATTAAATGTCATGCATACTGTCACGGATTTAGGTAATTGTCCTTAAAAGTGTGCTTTTGCAGAATTAAAAAAATCCGGCTCTATACCACGATTCTTTTACATCAGGAGAATATTTATAATAAAACAGCATAATTTTTTATGTTCTATTCTTTGCAAATTCTTCGAACCTGTAATTTTGTTATTGGCATTACAGGTTCTCGCTTTTCATGAATAATATATAGATAATAAGAATGTTTGTCTTACGATAATATTCTCCCACTTTTCAACTATTGCGCTATAGAGCCACTTTTTCAAAGTTAATAGTTTTAAAATAATTATTTAACAACATCCTAATCTAATAATAATTGCTTGAAATTTTTTCTTAAGGTGAAATAATACTGATATTGTCACGGAGTTGGGGTTTTCAAAATATTCACTTGCAAATGGTATAATAAAATTCTGTAACATATTTTAAAATATTGTTTATAAATGGAAGAATTCGATAGAATAAGAAAAGTTATTATCTATTTCGAATTTTGTTTGCTTTCTTGGTACGCGTTTTTTTTACACCTCGAAAACCCCAGCCGAAAAAGCAAGAATTCTTTTGTATAAATTTTGAAATTTTTAGTCAACAACGATTCTCCCAGTGTGATAAAGTATAATGATTTTGCTATAATTATTAAACCAACTTCTTAATAATGTTATTTAAAAACACCCTAGATTGGCGATTCGCGTGTAACACGTTTATCGAAAAATTAGGGTGTTTTTATATAATATTATTAAAACGTTTAATTAATGCATATAACGAAATCATAAAATTTTCTCGCATTGGGGAAATTGTATTTGAATAAAAATTGCAATAAATATACAAAAGATTTGTCGTTTTTATATACGGCGTTTCTGAGGTGTAAAAAAAACGCCGTACATACCCATGTAGAAAAAAACAATCGGCCCAGCATTGGCACAGTACCAAGAATCGTCGGCAAACCATTGGCCGCCAATGCACGCCCAGCCTCGGAATGTAACAATGTTTTCCTCTGGCCCAGCATTAAAAACCAATGTTGGTCCAATGTTATCAAACAATGCAGACGCAATGTTATCAGATTCGAAACGCAAAACTCAAAACACAAATCCCGAAACGCCAAATTTGAAACGTGAAACTCGAAACGTAAAACTTGAAATGCGAAACTTTAACCACAAAACGCGAAACTTAAAACATCAAACTCGAAACGTCAAGCCCGAAACGCGAATTTCAAAACGCGAAACTCGAGACGAGGAACACGAAAAAACAAACTCGTAACGCGAAACTCGAAACACGATACTCGAAACACCAAACTCGAAACACCAAACTCGAAACATCAAACTCGAAACGCGAAACGCGGAACTCGGAACGCGAAACTCGTAACGCAAAACTCGAAACGCGAAACTCAAAACGCAAAACTCGAAACGTCAAACTGGAAACGCAAATTTCAAAATGATTGACACGCGAAACTTGAAACATCAAACTCGAAACGCGAAACTCGAAATGCGAAACACAAAATGCAATACTCAAAACGTCAAACTCGAAACGTCAAGCTCGAAACGCGAATGTCAAAACGCGAAACTCGAAACCAGAAACACAAAAAATCAAACTCGTAACGCGAAACTTGAAACATGACACTCGAAACGCGAAACACAAAACGCGAAATTCAAAACGTGAACTCGGAACGCGAAACTCGTAAGGTAAAACTGGAAACTCGAATCATCAAACACAAAACATGAAACTCGAAACGCGAAACTCAAAACGCCTAATTCGGAACGCAAAACTCGAAAATCGAACTCGAAACGCGAATTTCAAAATGCTTGAAACGCGAAACTTGAAACGCCTAACTCGAAACGCGGAACTCGAGACGCAAAAATTTAAAAGCGGAAACTCGAAATTGAAAACGCGAAACTGGAGACGCCAAACTCAAAGTGCGGAACTCAAAATGTCAAACTCGAAAGGCGAATGCGAATAGTTTATGAACTATTCGAATATTTGACAAAGCTAACATTATCTTATTATCAGTTTAATCTAAGCAGTTTCTTAGTACTGTGCCATCGTTGGGCCGATAATTTAGCGATGGTCACTCCAGTATTGGGCCAAAATTATTTCCTACCGTCAGTTACCAATGTAGTGCCAACCTTGGCACATTTGTAACTATTGGCAGACCACATATTTTTCTACATGGGTAAAATCAGCTACAATTCAAAATAAAAATTAAACGTTATTATCCTATTGTATTTTTCCACCTTTGAAGAATATAGTAAAGTATTGCAGTACATTTTATTTTATTAATTTCAATGATATTTAGGATAACCCTAACTCCATCACAATAGAAGTTACATTTCATCTTAAGCATAGAAATTCACCGGATTTTTTTTTATTTGTTACCCAGTCAGTTAACGTTATGAAAATGTGTTAAGAGGATGGCAGGTTACCGACTGAGTAAAACCCGTATTTTTAAGTTTAAAAACAATATCGTTGACTTTTAAACAAAAACAACGACGTACCGTTGTTTGTTCACAAATTTAAACTTTGTTGTTTCATTGTGTAGAAAATTGAAAATGTATTTTTTAAAAGAAATGCGAAATAAAATTGCAAGTGAGAAGTTAATTTTATTTCACATTACCTGATAAATATACGCAAGTAATGTTTACATTAGTACGTTCAACAAAATTAAATATAAAATTTTAACAACGGTACGTCGCCTTTTTGTAAAAAAAATATGGTTACTTATGCAATTACTGCAATATTCCAATATTTTTGAGGTTATGAACTCAGTCGGTCTTTCCCTTCCTCTTAAGGCGATTCTTCAAGCAAAAGATACTCGAGTACGATGGTTTAATTAATATTAGTAAAGCAAACAATTAAGCACTATAAATTAATCAAGATAATTTCTCACTTTTGTTAAGCAATATTAATTGTAGAAAATATTTTTGTTTTTATTATTTAATATTCATAAATGTTACGTAAATTACACGTATCGTATGCGTACATTATATGTAACGTATGCGTATCGTATACGTACACTTAACGAAAACGAAAGTTACCCTTACTAGATTCCGTTCGAACACCCTTTCATTTAGAATATACGTAGAGATGTTCAAGTATCATCTAGTAAGGGTAACATTTGTTTTCGTTGAATGTACAGTTAACATGTTAAAAATTGTGCGTTAATTGAATCAAGAATTTGTTGTTTCCTTTAATTAAATTACACATAGAAACTGCATGATTTGTTTTATGAACTTATACTAGCCGGGGGCAAGGGCTTAAGAGCTTAAGCAGTAGGGACTTATGGGACCCGAGTCTCTACCTTCCTATCTAAATGATTAGATTTTGTTAATATCTTTCAATAGAATCTTGCAATTAGATTAATTAATGTTAATTAATGTAAGTGGTAACTCCATGTTTCATTCACTGCTATAAAACGCCGGAGAAACTCATTGGGATTAAATTTATACAAGTATTATCACTATTGAGAAGTGTTCCTTCAGATGCGTTTTTCATTTAATATTAGCAAACGCGATACCCAAATTGTTAGCAAAATTTGTTTATGATTATCACAAGCAAGTAAATGAGCACGTCTAAAATTTTGCGGTATGCCATCTAAGCGATTATATTCATATATATAATAGGAATTTAATACATATCAATTACATAATACTTGTAAAATGGTATACATATACAATTATATAATTTTTATATTATTACTATTTATGATTAAATTTTTACATAACTTCATCAAAGTGGTAAATTTATGTTCTTTTTTATATTCAGCACAACTTAACAACCGTAACAAATTTGTTGCAATCATATATAGTAAGTCAACTTAAACATCATTTTTAAATTTGATGCTGATGGTTTTCTAAGTCATATCCGGTTTGAAGTGTTCAAATTCTATTCAATGTTATTAAAATCCCTTTTGGCTGTAAACTGAAGATTCTAATCAATTTATTAAAATTATATAACAGCGTTATTGTAAAGTTCGTACTAAATTTCCCAACTAGCAATTAAAAAATATGAATATGTGATATAATGACATGCAGAGTTTTCATGTAACTGAATTGAGTAAAACATAATATGCGTGTTATACGCATAATACGAATATTAATACCCATTCAGAGAAACCTGTGAGAGACCCTTGGATGTAGCAAATTGCAGGAAGAAGTGTAAACTATCCGCTACTCACAGTACACGAAGCCTATAGGCGAAGCAGTTTGCGGAAACTGTTAGCTGTTTATGCCCCACTATAACTGATCTATCGCTCATATCTATTTTAATGTAATCATAAGAATAGCAAAAGTAATAAATTGTTTTACGCTTTGCTTGATGAAATGTTCATGAAAATGCACGAAACTAGGTGAAAGTAACGGTACCTAAGAATAAAACTATGCAATTTATAAAAATATTACAAAAGTTACAAAATGAAATGAATCAGACTAGGGACCTATCCTTAATGAAAAGACCTATCAATTTAATTCTTTTATAGGATGTTCAAATATTTTATGAATCCTAATGAATATAATTTATATAAGATCTTCTATGAGACCTCATATCTTAATTCAAACTTTTATAGTATCTTTTATAAAATATTTTGCACAAGCTTGCATAAGATTTGATATACAATCCAATATATAAGATTTTGGATGGAAAGGATATTATACCTTATATTATAAAGGATATTTCACTTCATATATCGGATCAAATATTATATAAAATATTGTGAATAGAGGAAATAAATTTCGTACTAAAATTAATATACTTCATGTTAAAGATAACGCAAAAAAACGTGTAATTCCATAAGTTTTATAGAACTTAGTAAAAACTTACTGGAAATTTATAAAGATGTGGTACACCTTTGATTTAAAATGTTAGTATTTTTAAAATTTCTCTTCAGCTGGTTTTGCATTCATTAACACTTGTAAATATAAACAAATTACAATAAATTTAACTTATAAGCTAGAATATATTTATTACTTTAATTAACTAAAAAATTAATGTAAAACAACTTTTCTGCATCGAAAGAGATATTTAATTTATTAGTTTTTACCAAACTAACTAATAAAAATGCA
>JABFPO010000029.1:0-15559 GCA_022817385.1 Macroteleia sp. ZL-2020
ACACGAAACACCAAATTCAAAATGTGAAACTTGAAATTCCAAACTCGAAATATGAAACTCAAAACGCCAAACTCGAAACGCGAAAGTCGAAGTTGTAATGCGAAATGAATGCCAAATAATTCGAATATTTATATAATTTGAAAATATTCGAATATATTTTAATAGTTAATGAACTATTGAAATATTAGACAACTCTAATATTATCTTATTAACAGTTTAACCTAAGATGTTTCTTAGTACTGTGCCGACGCTGGGCCAATGATTTACCGATGGTCAGTCCAGTATTGGGCCAAGATTACTTCCTACTGTCAGTTACCAACGCAGTGCCAACTTTGGCACATTTGTAACCATTGGCAGACCACATATTTTTCTACATGGGTATGTATCAAATGAAAGGTAATTTTTTGGAGGCTTCGGAACTGTATTCAGATCGCGGCGGTCGGACACCGTTCCCGAGATAAATGTATTTGAATGCAGAAAAATGCATTTCTGTTTTTGTGAATAAATGGGATACCAGTGGTCAAAAAAACTCCTACAATATATGAAATTACTGCAAATTTTGAGGAGAATGCGCAGATGCAATCAACTTTAATCGCAGTTCTACCATTTGTTCGATAAATGCCATTTTATGCATTTTTTTGCACTTCTCTGCATTCCTGCACCTACTGCTCGTCAGTTACGTTTAAAAATACAAGTTTATATACCATTTGATAGGAAATTTTACGCAGATATCAAAACTGCTTTTAAATTTCAGCAGAACCTCACCGTTCGCGAGATAAATGCATTTAAATGCAAGAAAATGCAAAAAAATGCATAAAAAGCATTGTTCTGCATTTATCTTATGTTTTTATTAATACTTACTATAATATATAAAGTGTTAACATATTAAATATGTGTGTAATTAATATCATTAATTGTGTCTGTTGGTCCGCGGGAGGTATTATCATCCTACACTCAAACAAAAAATGTATATTACATTAAAAATGTATATTATATAGATAACGAAACACTGCTTTTTATATATAAACATGAAGATTATTTTTAAATATGTTTATATAAAAAAAATTGCAAAATGCGTACCAAATCATAAAAGATAGCTTTGATTTGAAATTAATTTCAAAATTTGCGTTTAATTTATGTTTAAATTTAATATATTGTATAATCAAATAATTAGGAAATTTAAATAATTTAAATAATTAGGAAATTTCCTATCAAATGGTGCATGCAAATATTTCTTTTTATACGTAACGAATGAGCAGTAAGTGCAAGAATGCAAAAAATGCATAAAACTGCATAAAATTGCATTTAACAGACTACGTGTGAAATTAAGGTTGAGTTCGATTGCACCTACGCATTCTCCTTAATAACTGCATAAAATTTCTTATAAAACAATATACATAAACAAGAACAATTTGTAAGCAATGCGATTTTATGCACATTTATCTTTATTTTTTTTCTTTTTTATGCATTTTGAATGCATTTTACTCCACATTCATAAATTATATCTGAAAGATACTTATACCTCCAAAATCTGTATTTTGTATTTTAATAATTCCATATATTACACGATGATTTTGTATCAGTATGAAGAAAAATCATAATATGCAAAATGCAGAGAAGTGCAAAAAACTGCATAAAATTACATTTAACGAACAAATGGTAGAATTGTGATTAAAGTTGATTGCATCTACGCATTCTCCTCAAAATTTGCAGTAATTTCATATATTGTAGGACTTTTTTTGACTACTGGTATCCCATTTATTCACAAAAATAGAAATGCCTTTTTCTGCATTCAAATGCGTTTATCTCGGGAACCGTGTCCGACCGCCGCGATCTGAATGTAGTTCCGAAATCTGCACAAAATTTGCTGCAAAAACATATACAACATGACCCATGTTGGGGGGGGGGGGTGCTAAAGTGAATAATTACCAACGTACCTAACGAAATTATGTTTTTTATATTAAAAAAAAATGGGGAATAAAATTGTGTCATTAATTTTATGTACGGTTGCGGAAAAACCTGAAAATTGTGAAAGACAGTTAAAGACATATAGAATATCTCGCCAAAACGTTGATAACGTGTTCATATTACCTAAGGAAACTGTTTTTAATATTCAGAAAACAATGGGGAACAAAATTATAGAAATAATTTTTCATGCACGGGTGCGGAAAAACCCGAATATTTACGGATAACTCGAAGTTAAAGAAAAAATTTTTCACGTCGGACGAGAAACCGTTGATAGCGTGTTCATATTAAACGTACCTAATGAAACCATGTTTTTAATATACAAATAACATTTGGGAACAAACGTATATAAATAATTTTTCATGCACGGTTGCGCAAAACACGGAATTCTGGGGGAAATAACGCAATTAAAGAAAAATTGTATTTCTCGCCGGACGAAAAACCGTTGATAGCGTGTTGATATTAAATCTAGCAAACGAAGCTATGATTTTTATACTCGAAAAATAATGGGGCGTAAAAGCATAAATATAATTGTTCATGTAAGGTTGCGGAAAGACGCGAAAATTGGCGGCAGAACTCGAAGGTAAAAAAAAACTGAATTTCTCGCCGTACGAAAAATCGTTGATAGCGTGTTTATATTAAACGTACCTAACGAAACTATGTTTTTTATAGTGAAAAAAATGGGGAATAAGACTGTATTATTAATTTTTTGTACGGTTGCGGAAAAACCCGAAAATTGTGAAGTACCTTGAAGTTAAAGACAAATAGAATGTATCTCCAAAACGTTGATAACGTGTTCATATTACCTAACGAAACTGTTTTTAATATTCAGATAACAATGCGGAACAAAATTATAGAAATAATTTTTCATGCACGGGTGCGGAAAAACCCGAATATTTGGGGATAACTCGAAGTTAAAGAAAAATTTTGTTTTACGCCGGACGAAAAAACGTTGATAGCGTGTTGATATTAAGTCTAACAAACGAAACTGTGATTCTTATACTCGAAAAATAAATGAGCATAAAAGCATATATACAATTTTTCATGCACGGTTGCGGAAAAGCGCGAAAATTGGGGGCAAAACTCGAAGTTAAAGAAAAGTTGAATTTCTCGCCGCACGAAAAAACATTGATAGCGTGTTCATATGAAATGTGCCTAACGAAACAATGCGGGACAAAACTGTATTAATAATTTTACATGCTCGGTTGCGGAAAAACCCGAAAATTGGGGGGAAAACTCGAAGTTAAAGACATATAAAATTTCTCCTCGGATCAAAAACAGTTGATAGCGTATTCGTATTAAATTTACGTAACGAAACTGTTTTTTATGTTCCAAAAATGATGGGGAACAAAAGTACAGACATAATTTTTTATGCATGCTTGCGCAAAAACACGGAATTCTGGGGTAAATAACGCAATTAAAGAAAAATTGAATTTCTCGCCGGACGAAAAGACGTAGATAGCGTGTTGGTGTTAAAAGTAGCAACCGAAGCTATGATTTTTATACTCTAAAAGTAATTTGGGATAAAAGCTTATATATTAGTGGTGTGCGAGATCTCGATTCCTACGATTCTCGGCAATCGATTGATATCGAGATTGAATCGAGCGAGATCGAGCGAGATCCCGACTTAAACGAGATCTCGATTTAAACGAGATCTCGAACTAAACGATTTAAACGAGATCCCGAATTAATCAAGATCCTAACTTAAACGAGATCCTACACGGAAAAAAAAGTAACTTGAATCTAGATAAATTAATATATCTAATGAAATTTAACTAAATAAATTAAAAATTTTACTGAACATAACTATAATTTATCACTAAATTAAGTAAACAAGTTTATGTAAACATTTTACGTACTTCTATTTTACTCAATCTTTGCAAAATAGGAATTTATCAGTGTTTCTAAACGAAATCAACTGTTTACCTGAATTAAGTAAACTACTTAACAGAGTATAATAAAGTGTTTATTTGATTAATTGTGCAAAGTAATTCCAATTTTAAGATTGGTAGAAACATTCCTTTCACAAAAAGTGGTATCATTCTGTGAAGTAAGCAAAAGTAAGTATAATAATAATATAAAAATAAATTTTGTATTTAATACTGCTGTCCTTTTTATTAAAGTTTGTTTAACAATAAATAAATAGTTTATGTTTATTAATAAAAGAAAAGGTTTAAAACTTTACAATCCGACCAATGAGAACAACCTTAATTAGTTATCAAATTTGCAAACAACTTCAGTTCTGATCGGCTTCTAATGTTTCACCTCTTTCGATTACATTTATTTTAAAAATGGATAACTTTGTAAAAACAATTTTAATTAAATGGCAACTCAGTCATTTGATATCTTTATTTGAAGGTACGATTTTATTTTTATTGATTCATAAAACAAATAAATATTTCTGGATATTTTTTTTCTGGAATTAAAAAAACAATGTTTCGAAAGATTTTTTATATAAAAATGTTGAGGTTAAGTATCCCATTAAAAATTTAATATTTTAAAAATGTAATTTTCTTCACTTAAGAAGACACAAGTAAGCAAGTATATCCTTCAGTGAAGACATGTATGTATTTTTATTTTATTTCTTTTTCAAATATCACGTATATCGTTATGTATGAAGAGATTTCTTAATTGAAGCAACTCTAACAGCACATATTCTTCGTACGATATTTTAGAATATTGTTAGAATATTTTATAATTTTTCTCTGGACATTTGTTTATTTAGGGAAATCTTTACCAAAGTGCATAATTATAAATAATTAATTACATACGACACTGATAAACATTTGATACTTATTTTACGAATAATTATATTTTTAGACAATCAAATAGATGAAGCAGCATTCAAATGTCTTGATGAAAATAGTATCAAAGATTTGATTACTATAAAAGGTCCTCAACTAATATTTTTAAAAAGATGGAAAGAAGAATTTATGCTTTCAAAGGAAATTGTGCTTAATGTAAGATTCAAAAGTATAAAAATTTGTTTTCATTAAAAAATTGTTAATTGTATATGTATGCTTTATTTGATAATTGACAATGATTATTTGATTTTGACAAAATTAAGCATCAATTATTTATTTAATTTCAATTTGCAGAATGCGTTAATGGAACACGATGATTCAATTTTATTGCCTAGTGAGTTTTTAGAATATTTTAACAATTATGAATTACTAAAATTAATATTCATTAATAAAATTTACATAAAAATGTTTCATTTTTATTTCAGTTGAAGTCAACACTGAAAATAAGTTTGATGAATTAACTGTTTTTGAGACAATTGTCGAAGCAAAAAATGACTCCATTCTTGAGTTATTAAAACAAAGTTTGAAAGGAGAAATTTTGTTACATAATTACAAAGAGAATTCAACGTTTTCGGCTGATGAACGTAATACTTTAGCAGAAATTATAGTTCATAATGAAGCTAGAAAAAATTCTGAATTTAAGTAAGTTACTATTTTTAATAAGATGATAACAAAAAATAAGACATGTATAATTATTATACTGTTAAAGCTTTCTGTAATTTTCGTACACATTTAATATACATCTGTACACAGTTCAATCTCGGCTAGCACACCGTCTTCATATATTAATTTTAATATTTAAAATAATTCAAAAAATTATTTAACCTTTATAGAATGATAAATATTTACTGCCAATATTTAGAAAACAAATGTAAAATGTATAATAATTAATAGATGTAAAATTTTTTAATTTAATTTAATTTGTGTACATTTTACCTTGTACACATTCTTTAAAAATTATGACAGACGTTTAAGCTTTTTTTAGCCTTCTTCAGAATTAATTTTATAATAAACTGAAAAAATTGTGTAAAATTTATATTTCCTAAAATAATTTCCTGTATTGTTGATTAATACTTTGAGTAAAAAAAATTAAAATTCAATATTATAGAAATAATGAAATTTACCAATATATATAAAAAATATAATTTTAACCTAAACCGTAATCACAAATTATTAAACAGTAGTCATAAATTATTGTAATCACATACAAAATGCAATAATTATATAAACCAATTCTTGAATCTACTACAAATTGAACAGTGTGTGCATTATAGGCCTGATCTTTCAACCACTTTTGAAATAATATTTATTAAAAAATGAGTTTTCTGCAAATCGTAATCTGCAAATGCATTGTTACGATTAACTTTTAAAAGTTAGTATCCTGCGATTTTTGTCAGATGTTTTACTGGAATATTTAATTTAAAATAAATATTATATAATGGATTGTTAAAAGACCAGGTATATAATCCACAGAGTGGACACAATTTTTTCATTTTATTATGAAATTAATTCTGAAAAAGTCCAATCTAAGAGTCGAAACGTTAATTATACTTTTTAAATAATGTATATTTAAATTAAAATAAATACTATATATTACTATAACATATTTATAGTAACTATAAATTACTATAAAATTTATATTTAGTTCTCTAAATATTTACAATATATAATTATAAATATACAGACATTTCACAAATTTGAAATGTTTACTCTGTCTGCGCAAATTAAAATAACTAATTACCCAACGATGGTAATAAAGTGGTGTGTCGATAATTTTTAAATAAGTATAATGTTGAAAAAATTATTTTATTGGTGTCAGTTTTTTCACTGGAGTTTTCACCCTACTTACTCTGATGTAACTTATGTTTGTATGTAGCTCGTACATGATGTCGAGTGATCGTTAAAAGATTAACAACAGAAGTATTGAGAACACATCATTTATAGACCTATTTAAGTAACTCGTAAAGTAATGTGTAGAACAAAGAGAAGTTCATTTGTTCATATGTCATGTCAACAAAGACAGTTGAAGATACTTAAATAGGTCTATTTCGTTTTTGTTTTTCAATTCAGTCAAGTCCTTTCTAATTAGGAATACGCATATTGTTCAAGTTAGCTAAAATTATTAAATTATTAGAATATAGTAAAATAACTGATAGTGAAAACAAAGGAAAGGAATAGGTAAGCGAATAATTAATATTTAATTGTTATTAAATAATAATAAGAATGAAAAAAATGTGTTTTGAAATATTAGATACAACAATGTATAGGTTATAAAATGATTCTTTATAAAAAGTATTTCTTTTTTATAACGCATTATTAAAAAAAAATTATTTATAATACACAATTGAATTAAAAAACAAAAAAATTATTGTCAGTTACTGTAAAACGTTTAAACGATTTAATGGTTTAATTAAATGTATTAAGTACTGTTACATTAATTTCATGTATAATCTTATTTACATACTTAGAATGGGACGTACAAATCTGAAATTTCGGAATTTTGAATTCTCTAAGTGGAGTTCTGATGATTCCAAGAATCACATAAATAGGTTTTTACATTAAGTAGTTTTGCATTTGTTTTTATGTTATGCTTTAGCAGCTTTGATAACCTAAAAAACTATTTAGAGTTAGTTAGAGTATAGAGATCAGTAATAAGAAAGGTTAAGTCTAAAAGAATGTCTCATGTCTCGGGTGCGCTAGCCAAGATTCGACTATTAAATTTTATTTATTATTCTTATTAAATTTAATTACAGTATAATCATATTAAAATTGATAAACCCATTTATGGAACTGTGAATATGTAGTTCAAACAACGCTTGCGCCGGGACTGCAAGTAACCTTCAAATTCGGAAAATAAAAATAGAACCATTTATATAATTAAATTATTTATGTGCTAAGTGCAAAAAAGGTACAAAAATGAAAAAAAAAGTAATCGAAAGATATACATTTTTAAATTAAACTATACGGAATGCCATTATTATATTTGTCTGACAGGGCGAGCTCTCCAGAGCCCTTAAATAACTTAAATGTAAATTAAAATGTGCCCGTCTAAAATATTTTATAATTACTATTATTGTTGACAGCAAAAATTTTATTATTTTACTTTCTATATTATAATTATTATTAATTAAATTTGATATAACTTATATTTTTAAAACAATTATTCAATGTGTATTTCAGGATAACTTCAGACAGATTGTCTGAATTAGCGGGTTTGATCGAAAGTACATTTTCTAATGAGAAAAAAGAAACATATTATATTCCATTTGCAATAAATAAAGCTACTGGCGAAAGAGCGTTCGCAAAAGGAAAATTGCAATATAAATACAACCAATTAAGAGAATATTTAAGGAAGTCTAACTTAATAACAAAAGAATCATCTACGAAAAAAGCAAAATTGTGTAACGAAAAAGCGATTGTCTTAGGATACAAAGAGAACTTTATTGATTCAGGTGAATGCATAGCAACATGCAAATATATATTTCGCAACTCGTGCTAGAAAATCGGCCTATTCTGAAATGTTTTTAGTATCCCTCGTAGAAATAATTTCTCTGCTAATCACTGCTTTTCTCTGTTTTTCTCCTGAAATTGGGACTGGCAGTTTTACAGAGATTTAGGCAGAGAAATTATTTCTACTAGGGATGACAAAGCTGTCAATTGACATTCAATACAGAACTTGTCAGAGTATTCATTAAATTTCAATAAATAAAAGTACACTTTTGAACAAGTGAAACTTCTGGTTAAACTGTTGCATTATCAGAAAAATTAATATCTAAAATCAGTTATAATAATTCAATTAATGTATATATAACTTAAATTTGTATAGATGCAAATTCTGATATTTCTGACAAACTGTTATGGTTGCAAAACTGCTTGGAACCGTGGCCTACAGTTGATAATTATTGGAAACAAACTTCTAAAAAACGAATCCACGATCTTATCTCATCCAATAAATCATCTGTTGATTATGTTCACATGTACAAAGTGCTAAGACAACCTCTCGGTTATAATTTGGTAAAATTTTTATTTTTATTAATATAATACTTCCTATACTGTATATTTATTTAATTATATTAAACCAAAAATTGTTTTCTAAAATTATTTCAGATTGATATAGATTTTGCAGAAATTTACCCGGATAAGAAGTTACAGTTGTTTGCTGAATGGCCACACTTTGAAAATGATATCCGAAAGTATTGCGAAACGAGAAAAAAGTCAGATAAAGCAGTTAAGGAATTACTAAAATTACTACAAGAAAGTAAATCGTCAAATGTTAAAGGTATACTTTTTAACTGTATACACACGTAGAAAAAAGTTTACATTACATTATAGTGATGTGGGGACAAAGAACTCATGCTTAGAAGTTTTGTAATGAAGTGTTGTTTTGTTTATTTCTTACAATGTCTTACATGTTTCATTATACAATTCATGAACATGATTTCTTTGGCCCTATGTTATTATAAAGTGTAATAATTTTAATACAAACTCTTCTTTTTTTCTTGTAAATGTTTTATTTCTTTGAAGTGTATATATAAATATATATTTGTATCTATTATGACAATGTCATTTGAATTTTTAGCTGTCGCGATATTAAGACTTCTTCCACTTCTTTTACCATGTAATTCAATTAAATTATCGAAAACGAAAACATGGAGAATCAGTAGAGCAGAGGTTCAAAATTCTTTTTTATTACATGTTAAAGTAAGCTTATTTGTATATATTATGTTACTCATATGGACTCTTATTACTTTTTTCTAATTGAAACTGTACTTTCATTATATTTTATATGAACATGTTTTTATAGAGCGCAACGGAATTGGAAACAGAGCTAATTTCAAGGAGGAATCTTCTTTCTCAGCATGGCTTTACGGACCAACCTCTTGCTGCTGTAATTGGTCCAAATTTGAATCAGATTGATTCAACTGTAGCATGCATCAATGATTTAAGATACAACGTTACATCTCCACTTGCAGGAATCGACATTGTTTTTAAAAGCTTTTTTGCGTTACAACTAGAATTTCCCCGTGAAGCTCAATTACCATGGCTTATTATACAACGACGTATTTATAATATAATAGGAGAGAGCGATAGAAATATGCCTTGTATAGAAACATTTTTAAACGACTTGAAATTCAGTTCTTCAATAGCGTAGTTTCAATAGATATGTATTGTGATTTATAAGACTGATATATTATGATGTGTTTTAAGTTTGAATAGATTACCTGAATTAAATTATTATCAAATATTTTATTTATTTTATTAATTATTTTTAAAAAACTATTTTAATTGTTTATACGCTTTAACATCAATAAATAGTAAAAATGCCCATTTGTTACATATGCTCCAGTAGTTTCTGTCAGTTTCGTGAATTAAAGGAACATTTTAAAAAGATTCACTTACTTAATGATATTGATTATTATAAATGTTGCGAAGTCAATTGCTTTAGGAAGTACAACTCTATTAAATCGTTTCAGTGTCATTACTCATTACAACATTCCAACGATGTGAATGAATCATCCTTATCTCGGCCTAGTGTTATTTTTGAAAAACCAGTTATTGATTTAAATAATAAAAATACTGAATGTTATCGTACTGAAAAATCAAATATATTGCAAAACATATCTGTTGATTCTTCGGAAGTAGTTAAAAAACAGTTCATAGACTTCGAGAAGTTTTTAAATTTGGAAACAATTAATATCATTTCTCAATTATATGCTATGCCAGGATTGACAAGAAAAAATGTAGAAAATATTTTGATTATACTTCAGTCATTTGTATCAAAAAGTGTTGATATAATTCAGCATAATGTTATTAATTCTTATAACGATAAAGTTTGTGAGCTTATTTCTTTGTTAAATACATTAAAGAACGCATTTTCTGCATTAAACACGCAATACAAACAATTAAAATCATTAGAAAATAGTCAATGTTTAATTCGTCCAATAACATATGTCATAGGACAAAGGTTTCAACAGGTTAAATCAGAAAATGGAAGCATTAAAATGAAAAATGTTGATATTAAAGCACAGTTTTTTCCTTTACGCAACATTTTTAAAAAGTTTTTCGAAATTCCTAATGTGTACAATTTGGTAATGGATTATAAGAAAAGGTTATCTGATGAATCAGACGTAATTAGTAATTTTGTTCAAGGAAAGTTATGGAAACTGAAAACAGAAAAATTTTCTCATGACAATATTTTGCCACTTTTCTTGTTCTTTGATGACTTTCAATCTGGAAACGTTCTGGGTAGTAAAGCAGTAGGCAGTAAAATAGGAGGTGTATATGTATCTATACCTTGCTTTCCTCCTGAATACCAGTCGTCTCTTTCTGTTATTTTAAATGGATTATTCTGCTTTAGTCAAGATCGAGTAGATTTTGGAAATGCAGCTATATTTAATATTTTAATTGATGAACTGATTTTTCTGCAAGAAGAAGGGATTGAGCTAAATCTTCCAAATGGTAAATTTAAATTGCATTTTGTTTTGGGTTTAATAATTGGCGACAATTTGGGGCTCCATTCTGTGTTAGGGTTTATTGAAAACTTTAATGGACATTACTCGTGCAGATTTTGTAAAATGACAAAAAATCAAAGATTAACTTGTTGTTATGAAGATAAAACTTTAGAGAGAAACGAAGTAAATTATGCTGAAGACCTATCTATACTTGATTATAGACAAACTGGGATAAAAGAAAAGTGCATTTTTAATCGTATACCAGGTTTTGATGTGACTCAGAATTTTGCAGTTGACATTCAGCATGATTTTTTTGAGGGTGTATGTGTATATGATATGTTGGAAATAATAAAATATTTTACTGAAAAAGTTAAATTATTTACTCTTGAAGAATTAAATTATAGAATAGAAAATTTTGATTACGGATCTACTGAAAAAAACAACTGCCCTCCACCCATTAGATCACATCACTTAAAGAATAATAATATTAAAATGTCATCTGCAGAAATGTGGACATTTGTTCGTAATTTTAATTTGATTATTGGTGATAAAATCCCAGAAAATAACCCAGTTTGGAAATTTTATTTACTTCTTCGAGAAATCATTTCAATAGTTACTTCTACTGCTTTACAAACTAATTGCTATGTATTACTTACAAATTTAATTAATGAACACAACACTTTATACATTCAGCTTTTCAATCAAACTTTAAAATTTAAACATCATATCTTATTACATTATCCTAAAGTTTTAGAATATTGTGGCCCTTTTATAAATCAATGGTGTATGAGATTTGAATCTAAACACAGAGAGTCAAAACTTACTGCTGTTACTACAAGTTGTAAACGTAATATTATTGTTACAATGGCTTTAAAACAACAATTGAAATTGGCTGAAATCTTTTTGTGCAAAAATGACTTTAAACGTATTCTACATATAGGACCAGGAAATTCAATACAAGTACAGGAATTTATCGAAAAAACCAAACGAACAGATCTACATTTAACAGATAATGTTTTTGTTACTACATGGATTAAATATTGCAATATTACTTTCAAGACTAACACTGTTATTTCTATTGGTTATGAAGAAGGTTTACATGAATTTGGTTTAATTAAGAAAATTTTAATTAAAAATGAGTCTACAGTTTTTTTTGTATATGTGAAAATTGATACAAGTTACATTTCACATTTTTCTGCTTTCATTATCGAACCTATTAATTATACGTCATTAAATATTGTTAGTTTAGAAGAAATATTCCCGAAATATCCAATGCATGTACTGAACATTTATGGGCAACAATACATAAACCCTAGATATAGCTTCTAAGATTCTATATGATATACATGGTTATACCTATGATTTGAATTAGGGCGGAGGGCCAACTGATCCCACTTGCCCATGCCTAGGTATGCCCATGGTGATATATGTTATATACATGCAAATATAATATTACTTTATAGATGTTATAATATATTTTAAATGTACAAAATATTTTTCAAATAAAAATTTGCTGAAATTAAAGAACACTTTTTAACTCCCTTTTTAACCCCACTTTGTAACTATATAATGTCTTTATAAATGTTATTTCTTACAGAACAAAATATTTACATAAATTGTTTTCATTACAAATATTAATATGTTAATATTAAAATTTGTATACTTGTTTAGTAATTAATTAGAAATATAAATTT
Source organism: Macroteleia sp. ZL-2020 (assembly GCA_022817385.1). Classification (NCBI taxonomy): domain Eukaryota; kingdom Metazoa; phylum Arthropoda; class Insecta; order Hymenoptera; family Scelionidae; genus Macroteleia; species Macroteleia sp. ZL-2020. The sequence continues at coordinate 12,916 of JABFPO010000029.1, forward strand.
GTAATATTTTATATAATAGTATAGTAAATTACCTAAGTACACGTAAATTTGTCTTTTCTTGCATCGATAATTCAATATTTCCTGCATTACTCGCATAATACAATTACGCAGAATTTAGATGGAATTTAGAGATATTTTCGTTGTATGATGCGGAATATTAATTGTACTACATAACTTTTACGTAGAATCAACGAAGAAATAATTCTATAGATTATACATGGAAATTAGAGATATAGAACATTCCACATATGTACCACGTTTCTTTGATAACCTGTACGCTCAAAAATTAACAAATTCATATACTATACCTTAAATTCATATATATATATATATTATTTAGTATTTATTATATGAATTTGTTAATTATGTTCGAATATACGTACTGATACAGACGTTATATCTACGTACAATTCATGTTATGTACCCTTAATTTCTACAAAACATCAACAAAACTGAAGAGGACATTTCTTAGTTGATTCCACGTAGAATATAGGCAGCATACCTAATATTCCGCGTACTCTCTACGAATCGTACGGAGACAATATCCTCATTTTCCACGTAAATTCTATACACTTATTCTTTGCGGATGTTCCTCCGCCTTGTCTTGCTGAGCCTCGCTGAAACATTTATTAATACCGAGAAATGCGATCATTTATAATTTAAAAGTGATTTTATAACAGCTATTTTTATTAACTAAAAATATTTGAGGTTATCAAATATCAATTTATTGTTTATTCAATTTCTAATGATATAATTAATGATACAATGGGCTATTTTTTTCCCAACTTAAAGCATTAAAAAATATTGAATTATAACTTCAATTTTTTATCGTAATTAAATAATTGAAATCTAAATGAGTATATATGAGAAAAAACTTAATAAAATAATTTTGTACTCGTTATAATAATCTACAATTTTTTCAGTATACAATATTTCGAATCTATAAAATATTTCAACAAAATGAATGATAAAAAAATAAAATAGTAAATTTAGTAACTTGTATATATTTTGCACATAATATAAAGTTTCTTATAAAGCTTCAAATCATTTTTCAGCACTCTAACCTCAAAATCACGACTTGGGCGCGACTTTTGTGGAAAAACCGGAAAGGCTTTTTGAAAAACCTCGTTACAACACTCGCCTTCGTCTCTTGCCGTAATTTTCTCGGTTCGTCAAAAAAGCCTCTCCGGACTCGTTCATAAATGTACTATTAGACGGCATTTATCTTAAATTTATTATGAAAATATGAGATTTTTATTAATTACATATATTATAATTTATCTAAATTCATAGAAGTAGTATAGCTGCGCAAGTGAAACGTTTACTTCAGTCACGTAAACAGTTTATTAGATTTGACAAAATATCAGCATATTTATCAGTTTACTTGTCACAGATAAACTGTTTAACTGTACCAATAACAGTTAAACTTTTTACTTGAAACAGATATATTTTTACTTGTTCCCGTAAAATTTTTCTTTCCGTGCAAGAAGTTTGTACCACAAGCCAAAGTTAAATGCTGTAAGAACGTTCATCAAAAAGTGTTTACATACAAGTTGGACAGAGTACTTATCATTATAATTTTCGAAACATTTTAACGTTGAAATTTTGAAGGGCAATAAAATATGTTTAATTTATATATATTTAAAATTTTGTTATCTGTCGTAGTTTAGTAGTGGGATATGTATTAAATATAAGCGAAATTATTTAATGTTTGTCTATTAATACAGTAGAAATATTTAAACATTTGTTGAATGTTAAACTAATATTATTATTGCAGTATTACATTAACATTCTTATAACATTATTTTAAATTTCTCTTTATTTCAAAATTTAATTTTTTCGGTTAAAATTTAATATCTATACGTATATATACATACGTAAATAAATATTGTTATATTTTATATATTATATTTCATTTATTATAATATTTAGAATTCACTATGTATATACAAAATATCTTTTTAGATTCATATCTTCATTAAAACATTGTTTTGTAACATTAAAAATTGTGTTTTGCTTTATCACACATAATATTTGTAATATCTTGTTTGAAGATTTTTATATTTGCCACACTTCTTCATCCGCTTAGGCTATAACAACTGATTGGCTTACACGATCCAATAGAAATTCAACTACGCAATGCGTCACCCGCGTCACCTATGCATTTACAGTATGGTCGTCGTAATGTCGTCTTGTCGTTGAATTTCGTTGCGTTGTGCCGGTTATTGTGTAGTGACATGCAGTGACACGGTAATGTGTCGTTTTATTTACGCGTCGTGTCGAGCGATTCGGCGGCTTTAATTTTGCAAATTCGATTCCGTGAGCGAGCATGAACCTAACAGGAAGTGTCTAACGAACACTTACCCGGTTAGGTTAATTAATCGAGTGACATCGTTCTTACTCTTAATATTTTAAGGTATTTAAAATAAAGATTTTATGTAATTGTATATTACAACTTTATTTACCCCCCTTCATGTTTCTCTTTTCATGTTTTTTTTTCGCAGGTATAAATGGATATTTTTGATAATATTAAAAAGATGGGTGCTTACAGAATATTTTGCTTGCAATATGAAATTTAATTGGTTAATTTTCTAGGCAATCAAATTTCATTTTACATTTCATATTGGCCTTATCTATATGCAGG
>JABFPO010000030.1:0-15521 GCA_022817385.1 Macroteleia sp. ZL-2020
GCCCTACTGGATAAATCTTTCAGAGCCCGATTTCATTTAGAGTTGCCCTATAAGAGCCCTAACTGAACCCGTTTTAAATTTCAAATAGGGGCCCTAAGGGGGTCCTTATGCAGCCCTAATAGATAACCCTATCGGGACACATAAAGGCATCTGCGTAACAGTTATGAACAACGCCCCATTGGGCATTGTCAGGGTAAATATTTCAGAACCCGATTTCATTTAGAGTTGCCCTATAAGGGCCCTAACTCAGCCCGATTTAAATTTCTACTAGGGTAGAAATCAGTCCCTTCAACCTCGGGGAGACTCCCAGAAAGACATTAAAAGGCGATGTGCCGATACTTCTTTGAGGAACAGAGTTCAAGCATTGTTGCAAAGCATCAACATGCTTGAACCATTCCTCCGGTTTGGGAGCAGAAAACTTCGTCAGCACTGAAATGATAGACCTATTCAGTCTTTCGACCTGACCATTCGCTCTAGGTATACCTATCGTGGTTAGCTGGTGCTGTATATTTTCTTCCCGACAATATTGTTGGAACTCGTTAGAGGTGAAGGCCGTCCCTCTATCCGAGACGATGCGGCGGGGATTTCCAAAAACTGCGGCCTGCTTACGCAGCCGTTGTAACACCTCAGCAGTTCCAGTGGATTTGACTGGATAAAGCCACGAAAATTTCGAGAAGGCGTCTATCACTACAAAAATATGTCTGTAATTTTTACGTGTGGATACCAATGGCCCCAGATGGTCAACATGGAAGGTGTCTAGCGGGACGGTTCCCTTTTCAATGGGGTTCAAGAAACCCTCTCCTTTTCCAGACTTTCGATCCGCCAGAATGCATACCACACAACTGCGAACAACTTTGTCTATTTTATCCCTCAGGTTCGGTATCCAGTAATCCCTTCGCACCATGATTTCTGTTTTCGTCGTTGAGAAATGTCCATGTTCATGGATCTTTCTAATAATTTGTCTATGGAGACTTTCAGGGACAACCAGCTTTGCTTCACCATCCGCGTCCTTGTACAACAGACTTCCCCTCACAAGATAATCACTGATTTTGCCTTCTTGCACACCTGCCTTGATCTGTCGTATCGTCGAGTCTTCGTTCTGCAACTTCTCGATGCGCTTCAAGAGCCCTGAGTCTTCCGCAACCAGACAGCATTCCAGCACAGGATTACGGCTAAGAGCATCCACATGGGTCATAGCTTTGCCCGGACGATGTTCTATGTTACAGTCAAAGGACTCTAAGTACAAGGCCCAACGAGCTATTCTCACGTTAATGTCTCCTTCCGCATTGTGAGAGCGAAGGCCTGGCAATCTGTAATAATTTTGAATTTGGTACCTAAAAGGTAAACCCGAAATTTTTTAAGTGATCTTACGATTGCCATGACCTCCAACTCGTAACTGGAATATCTTTCTTCTTCTCTCTTCGTCCTCTGACTGAAGTAGTGGATTGGATGCATCAAATTGTCCTCAGAGCCTCATAGATAGAGTGCAAGGACAGGTTTCTCTGCTAAGCTGGCTTTCAATTTCTCGAACGCTTCCCTCTGTAATTCCCCAAAGACAAATTCGTTCTCGCCGCGCAGCAAGTCTGACAAAGGTCGAGCAATAGCGGCGTAACTACAAATAAACTTCCGGAAATATCCGGTTAACCCCAAAAAACTCTGTAATTGCCGAACATTAGTTGGCACTGAAAAAGACATAACGGCGTCTACCTTACGTGGTAAAAATTTACATTTAGCCCACTTAAACTCCAGTCCCGCCTGGCTTGCAGTTTTCAGTACCTTTGCTAGTTTGACTATACCACTTTCTGTCATCCGACGGTATAATGAGATCGTCCATATACGTAAGGACAGTTCCCACATTTACCAAATTTTTAAACACCACATTCACAAATCGCTGAAATACAGCCGGAGAGTTACACAGTCCGAACGGAACTCGCAAGAACTCGTACTGTCGGTCGGGGACAATGAAAGCGGTATATTTTCTGCTCCCTTCCGCCACCGGGACATGGAAAAATCCATTAGTCAAATCTAGGGTACTGAAAACTTTAGCGCCCTGTAACGCGTCAAGCAGATCGTCGATCAGCGGCAACGGGTATCGATCTTTGACAATAACATGATTAATCTCCCTGTAATCGACACACAGTCTCAGAGTTCCGTCTTTCTTTTCGACCAATATGATTGGACTTGCAAATTCTGATAAAGATGGCTGAATGATACCTTGTTGTAGCCAATCATCGATCTGCTGTGTAATGACACTTCGCTCGCCAGGGGATAACCTCCGTGCCGGACGATATATGGGTTTCTCATTTTTGAGGACTATATTCATTTCAACCCCCACGTCTCTAGAATTTCCCGGACAATATTCATCAATTAGTTCGTGGACCTTTTGTTTATTTACACAATCTGTTTCTACAGCTACGTCAATAAATTTCTCGCAACGCAATGTCTCTACTTCGATTCGGCACACGTCGGGTAATTCGGTTTCGTTCAATGCACAGATTTCTACGTTATCACCAATTAATCTCAATTCCACTGTACGCAAAAAATCAACGCCCAACAATAAATCGTATTTAATCAGATTGTCCGGTATCACGTGAACGTCGACATTATAATAAATTCCATCTATTTGCAAGCTCACTTTACCTAACGTCTGGATAAGTGCTGAGAACACAAAACACAATCTATTTCCCGTAAACGCGGGTGCGCCGATTTCGACATATCTACTACAGCGCAACAAAGAAATATCGCTGCCGGTGTCGATCAAACTTTTCAATAATGTATCACTTATCATGACATCCTTAACATATTTACCATTACATATCTCTGCGACCGCACAATTGTTTTCTGCGTTACCGATTTTACCCGGACATTTATCTACGAAGTGACGCACCTTGCCGCAGTCGAAACACTTACGGGCTTGACTTTTCTGTTTACAATTAAAACTATAATGTTCGTCGCTATTGCATTTAAAGCATCTTTTTTCAGCACGCCGTTTATTTTCTCTATTATCCGTTTGTTTACTTTCATTTTTATTTATTAAAGTTTCACCATACGCATGACGATTATTCAACGAAACCTTTCCGAACGCGCCAATCAATGAATCTAGTGACGAGAAACCTCGTATATTCGCATGATCCCGCAACGATGCGTTCGGTATCCCCGCGATAACACACTCAATTAATTCATCTGTCTCGACTGGAAACAAATTCCCCAAGATTACTTTATCGTGAACGTATTCGGAAAAAGACTCGTTTACTCGCCATATTCGGTTAAGGAACTTTAGTCTAGCCGTTAATATACTTTCACGTGCTAAAAATCGTGCTTTAAACTCAACCAACCACGTGTCAAAAGGTATCATCAAATAATCGGCCCGAGACCTAAGCCACTCCGCCGCCTTTCCTTTCAACTTTGTGCAGATTAACGCTCGCAATGTATCCGCATCTAATTTATAAGTTGCCCGCAAAAAATTAATGTGTTCTAACCACACTCCGCACTCTTCCGATTTACCGCTAAAATCGTGTAACATATCCGTAATCATCGACCATGATATCCGCGATCTGTCAAAAATTGCATTCGACGTATTTTCAAAATTTCGCGTCACGTCATTTCTCCGAATTTCTGCCTCGCGTCTAATTAATTCTAACTCGCGCCGCAATAATACATTTTCTCTTTCTAATACGTCGCGTTCTCTCTCAAGCATCGCGGCTTCTCCCACTAGCGCGTGACCGTTTCCCTTTCTCCGCACGTTACTTTGCTCAACGGCGCTCACCTGGTCATGCCGCAGCGTGAATGCCGTGAATACCTCTGCTCTGTCGATACGCTGGTCCTCTCGGCCCCTTCCATGGGACTCACCCCCTCTCGCGGGCCGCTCGTCCGCGCTGCCTCGAAGTGGACGCCTCGCCTAGCCTCGCGCCATCTTGGGTTGTTGGATCCCCTCCTCTGGCTGACTGCGCCGACTGCGCCACCTGCGTCTGATTTCAGCGCTTCCCTGTGCACTCATCTGGAACGACCACGTGCGACGTGCTCAGCTCGCTACTGCCGCCATCTTGTCTTTGCGACCCACTATGCTGATCTACTGCGTCGTCGCTCTGCGCATGCTGGACGATTTGAATTTCAGGCATGCCTACCTCACCAGCCACGTTGTCCCTCAGCCACGTGCCACTCGGGTTAACAAACATTAACCTCGCAATCAGCTCAGCTTTATTGCCAGTAGTTATATGGCCGTTCACTCTCAAAATCTCCTTGAGTCTGGCGTTTGTAGAGTCAGCATAGGCCGCCATCTTGCACAAGATCCTTCCGTTTCACGCTGAATCCCGGTTGAGCCCCCAGTTTATAGGGATTTTCGGGTAAAAAGGTGTAAATAAAGCTCGTTAGTCACTTTTTAAGCCAGCTTTGGGCTCTTTATTGCGTCAACTTTACTATAATACACGCGAGTTATCGGATTTAACAATTTCGCACACGATCTCTTGCTCGGCCTCTAACAGACTGCCGCGTTGCTCTATTCGCCATGCTATGTGGCGCTGCGTCCCCCCTCCCATTATTCCGATATCCTGGGTAAATACCACAATATCAAACATTAATTTATTATCAATTATTTAATACATTTTTGTATCTTTCTGCGTTTATAAATTATCTTAAATCAATATATTACCCTAATAGCGCAGAATATTTATACAATATTGTATAAATATTTACGTAAATATTTATACAATATTTAATGTTCTGTATAGAAGACATATAAATATTGTATACATATTTTATACATATACATATATATTAATATATATATAAATATTGTTTACATAATTTATAAATATTGATACATATAAATATATATAAATATGTATAAATATGTATAAAGTAAATATACAATATTTATATGTCTTCTATACAGGACATTAAATATTGTATAAATATTTACGTAAATATTTATACAATATTGTATAAATATTCTGCGCTATTAGGGTAAAGACATTCAGAAGGATTATAAGAAGGTTAGAATAAGACAACTGAAATTTACAGTTGTTTTAACAAAATATTGAAATTGAATAAAATGTATATTTTGTGTTCGAATAGTTGATAATTTTCCTGTAGTATCCTATTATCTGTTATTATACAATTGCGACTACCGTATTTTTTTGTCAGTGTAGCTAAAATTTGATTCGTGCCAATATAATTACATTTTTATTTAAAACACTGTCAATATGTTATCATTTTTAAACGAAAGAAAATAAAAAATATGTAAATGATATAGTTTTAATCGTATAAAACCGTTAAAGGCAAAGATACTTGTTACGTTTCTGAAATAGGAAAAGTTATATCTATAGCTACTCTATAGCTTGAATCGTATGTAAACGATTAAGATACCCGTTTAGTTACGATTAAAATTTCGAAATTTTCTAATCGTAACTAATCGTTTCTCGTTTACCGGGTATTACCTATGACAACATAAACGTAAAATTAGCGTTACAATAACGTTGAAATTTTGTAATTTTAATGTTAAAATAATATTAAATAAACGTTATTAACAAATATGCGCAACTTTTACATTAAAATAACGTTTGTCCCAACATTAATATTAGTGTTAAATCAACGTTAAATTAAAACATTCAAAATTACATTTCTTAAAAAATTAATAAATTTTTTATCACAATTTATATACAGTAATGTCATAATGACTTTTATTTTGATTTCTGTGTAATTATTCTTTTCTATCTTTCAAATAAACTAATAAATTAAGAATTAACTACAAATTATAAAATAATGTGTTTATTGATTGTTTGCCGTAGACATTTTTATTTTTGTAATTACATTAAACAGAACAATAAACCTGCTTTAAACAACTTATCTGAATTCACTTTGAAATTTGGATATTTAAGTTTATCTAGTTTGAACAAATCTAAAATCAAACGTAATATGTAATTTAATGAACGCGATCGTATAAAAAATTTTCATCGCGCGTATAACGATAGGTTAACGATAATTTAATTTGTTGATAAACTTCATTTTCATGTAAAAATTGCAGATAATTTTAAATAAAATGCACGTTAATTAAAATTATTTTAACTATAGTAATATAAAATATCAAAGTTATTTTAACATTAATTTTACATTTATGTTCTTATACGGTTAATTTCAATAAAAAATAGTTTTAATAATATAAATTCTGATTATAGCAGAAAAAGCTACATATATGCATTGCTTATTAATATTACAATGCAAAGCATTCAAACATGATTAGTTATAATAAACCGAATCAATATTCCTGAAAATATTCAATATTCATTGCTATCGGAAAACGCATGAATAAGTTCAACGCGTAAATATAAACAATGACCTCGAGTCGCGTGATTTTGAATGAACGAAGAACATAATATTGTTATTTAAACTATATGTTTACTAAGTAATTTAAAGACGACAAAATTGAAATATTATTAATTCAATTGTATTTTTATATCTCAGTATATTTTGTAATTATGTTTTTAAATCGTGAATTTATTGTACATTGTTTTTTTTTTTTAAGTTTTTTTTCATATTTCAAAATAACTAATTTTTATAATAAAAACAGAATTAATGTAACGCGTATTTCTACATATTACATCCATAAAATTCCTATTATAATTTCATTGTTATAGAAAACACTAAAAAAGAGAAAAATTTGTTTCCATTATTATACGAATGTAGGGCTACTCGCATAAAATGGTACGGGCATGATCGTTATCCAACTTCACACTTAGTACCCTCGTTTCCGTGGGTATACAGACGAACTGCTTTATCGATGCCTAGTGAGTTCGTGGGACATCCGCTATGGGCGCTATTGCCCCCCGAAAAAGCGTCCTCGACTTGAGATCACTGCTTGTAGTGCAACTAATCTTACATTTGTATGCTTCTACAAAAGCATAGAATTAAGTAAAATTGTGATTCTATTACACACACACACACACACACAAATGTAAGATTAGTTGCACTACAAGTCATGCTTGTGGGTGGGTTGCATATCACAGGGTAGATCACCACCATGATAAGGGTAGTTTTTTACTTCATATATATGTTCGTCTCGACAATCCAGGGGGGTGTATCTTTAGGGGGGCTCAAAAATTTATTATTTTTGCGATATTTCCAACGGTTTAGCCGCAAATTGCAATTTTTTACTTTTTATTATTATTTTCTTTTCCTTTATTTCTCTTTTCAATTTCGTGCCAGTTATGACGCCATCTTTAAAATTTGAATTTCCTTCCCTCCTCATACGCCATATGCCTCCTTCAAGAACACCTAACATCCCCCCTCCCCCACCCTCTACTTAGACTTTGCACCAGGTCGACATCATCCCCGTCGGCCTTCCACCCTGGTAACGTCATCGTCACCGTCGGCTTTGCACCAGCTGAACGCGATTTTGAGGTTAGGAATATTGATCTGGTATCCCCCAGCTTCCCTACTTCCATTTTCGTTTTTATTCATAACAGAAAATTTTCGGTTACGTTTCATAACTATTCATAAGTGATTTTTAACAGAAAAATCACTTTTCATAACTATTCATAACTCTTTTTTATAATAAAATATTTTATAAATCCATTTTCGTTTTTATTCATAACAGAAAATTTTTGGTTACGTTTCATAACTATTCATAACTGATTTTTAACAGAAAAATCACTTTTCATAACTATTCATAACTCTTTTTTATAATAAAATATTTTATAAATCCATTTTCGTTTTTATTCATAACAGAAAATTTTCGGTTACGTTTCATAACTATTCATAACTGATTTTTAATACAACAATCACATTTCATAACTATTCATAACTGATTTTTAATACGACAATCATTTTTCATAACTATTCATAACTCTTTTTTTTTCATAAGGATTCATAACCGAAATTTCGGTTATGAATCCTTATGAACGCTTATGCGACTTTAACCAGGGAACGTAAATTAATCTGAGTGTATACGATTTATGTAAACAATCTGCATATTGCGGAGGCAGTGTGACACACTGAGAGAAATGACCAATTCAATTTAACTAAATGAATTTAGTCAATCTATATTTATTTCAGTTTAAAAGACGTTTATTTATTTTCAATAAACATATTGGTATGTACAATGAAATTGTATTGTCCCAATGACTATATATTTTATAGTCATTCCAATAAATTATTTAGTAAAGTCAACAAAACATTTAATTATCCTGAGGTTATAACATTCAAATCTGTCATTGTACACTTCCCACCGCTCGGCGGTATCGTGTTGTTTTGACAGCCGGGCTCTTGTCGTAGGTATCGCGTTCGTGGTTATTATTGCGTTTGGGCGTTTTGTTTTTTGAGACGGTAATGTCTAGTTCGATTTTTTGTCGCATCGAGCGACTTAAAAAACGTGATTTACTCTCGCGTCGCTGTATGTTGTGATCCAACGCGAGTCTTCTGGTAGGTTTGCATAGCTCGCGAATGAGTCGCATCTAGAACGACTCGCGCGGCTAATTGCGTGCATTGTATGCTGATGGAAGCGACGAATTGCTTCAAGCACAACGCGATCGCGAGCTATGCGAACCTACTATTATGGTCGGACGTTTGCCCGCTCGTTCACTTAGGTTATCCGGTGCTAAAAAGTGTCGATATTCTTTAATAAAGAATTTGCATTTCTGTGTATTCCTTTTATTTGCTTTCCCCCTTTTTATGTTTGTTTCAGGTTTCATGTATTTTTGAGTAGGTACTTTTAAAGGCCGATCCCATTAAAATTTCCTACGTAGGACCCTACGTACGATCTCACGTAGAATCCCACGCCAATTTCCTACGTAGGATCCTACGACGGATACTACGTGGAATCGTACATAAATATTTCAAATGACATTTTTTTAACATTTTTCAAAAATGCTACGTTTGTAGAGTTTTATCTGTATTATAGTTATGTTAGGTTATTTCTTATTAATTCTGACATTTGAAAATATTGTTTCATAGAGACGTCATAATTAAAAATATAATAAACGCAACTAACATAGCGTGTTTTATTTAACTAAATATTTAGTCAACTTTAATAAATTTACATTAACGAAATTTATTTAGTTACTCTAAATGTACTATAAAGTTGGTCCGATTGCAGCTTTATTATTTAGTCACCGGAACTAGAATTTAGTTGGCCCTAATATTTATTTCTCTCAGTGCATGTAAACTTTATGTAAATCGTATATATAACCGGCTGGTTATCAGGGCAAATCTATCTCCTTTATATAATACAAAATTTAATTAATTTAATTGTTTATTTTTTAATTATTTAACTTGTTTTATTTCCTAATGGTATTTTATTTAAAAAATAGATAATTACATTTATAATTGTAATTGTAAACGAGAATCAACATAATCCAACAGAATTTCAATTATTTATATGCTCAGTACGAATAATTGCACTGAAAGAAATATTCTTTTATAATATCTTAGAAGTGGAATATAATTTTCATAACATGTGTTAGTAAACAGAACACATGTCATATATGCTATGAAAATGTACAAACATTAGTCGTCAAATCTTTTTATATTAAAAATGACAAATTATTTCGAAAATCAAACTAATAGTTAACATTTTCTATATTTTATTCAATCATATGCGACATTTCTTATTATTCTTTTTTAATACATTCTAAAAAGTAATTTATAAATAATTTGTAATTAATTTACTCCAATAATTAATAACTTGTAAATAGGAATATCAAAACAATAATTATAACTTTTTATAAGAAATGTATAACATTAATGCTAGTCGTTTATTTAATGAAAATCCAAAAAGTGTTTGTAATTTATACTTTCTACAGGTAGAGATTATAAAAATTATTTTACTGTGTGAAAACTAGTACAAATATATAGTGGATATTTTAAAATTTTCAGTGTTGCTTTTGTCCTTTGCTTTTAATATATATTGTGTCTTTTTTCTAATTATTGAATGGTTAATATCAATTTATATATATATATATGTTTTAACTATATTTTATAATTTCACTTTTATATAATGTAACTTATATGAGGTACACTGTAAAAAAAACTTTAAATTTAAAGTTCAATTTAAAGTATATATAGCTGAAGAGTCCATTAAAACAGTAATTTTCAGTAGCATATAGCTTAATTTTAAATATCGACTTTAAATCATTACATTTCGAAATTAGATGAAGTATTTTGCTTTAACTTTACAGAAATTAACTTTAATTTTACATCTGAAATAGAATTTTATATATTACATGTAATTTTATATCGAGAATTTTATTTATATAAATATAGAAATACGTTGTTGATTGTGAAATACCTCACTGTTCAGATTAGACGGATGCTAGACGAATAAATTCTGACACAAAAACATTGCATTTAATCGGTAACAAAGAATTCTAACCTTATACGACATTTACATTCTGCTTTAAAAAATATTTTCTGACACGATAGTATATTAAATACATTTTTTATTTGAAATTACTTTCTTACATTTTTGCATACACATTTTCGTATAACCTATCAAACATAACATGTCACGTGTCAGTCAATAGCTTATGTACATACACTGGCAATAAAAAGTACAGTTCAACTTGAACATTAAAGTTAAACTGTAACTTTCAGCTGCATATAGCTGCAACTGATGTCAAGTATATATAGCTGAATTTTACAGAAATTTTTTTACAGTGTATATATACCACACCGATAGTTCTTCAGTACTTGTAGGAATAAGCAACGAAGTGATGTGGCCAAATTTATAACCATTATACTAATAATTGCGAAATTTAAACGCAGCCTATATGCGCGTGAAAATTGCGCGTGCAGTTAAGTGTAGCTGCACTCGAAATTTACAATCACTGGAATGAAAAATTCAGTGAAAAAATTATAATATATTTACGTATTTATATAGGTTTTAAAAACATAAACTTAGTAAATGTTTAAATTAGAAGAGTTAATTACTTTTCTTAAGATTTATGAATAAAACAACAAATCCTTTTAATTTCATCACAGCTTTAATATTATTTTAAACAATATGTAAATATCACGATACTGTACAAAGACTGTCTTTCTCTGTATCCATGTTTGTGACTGTATCTTTGTCTGTGTGTGTGTCTTGGCATATGATTGTGTTATGGTCTTTGTCTGTGTCTTCTTCTATGTCCATGTCTGTGCCTTTGCCTATGTCTGTATTTTTGTCTGTGTGTGTATTTTTGTCTGTGTCTTCGTTTTCGTTAACATTATCATCATCATGCTCAGAAACATCTGAACATGATGATGAATATGTAACAAGTTTGGTCGTCCGTCTTTTTGTCTTCAAACGTTCCATCGACATCGATTCATCGTTTTTTTCTTCTTCTTCTTCCGTTGTGCTGCTAAAAGATTAAAATAAAAATAATAATATTAATTATATAATAATTATTATGCCCAATTTTTTTATAAATTTTAATAAAAATATATTCATACTCTGAAGATGAATCGGCAATTTGTAAAATTTTGAGCGGATGTTCTTCATTGAAGAATATATGAAAATATTGCTTGTCATAAATTATAGGTTCTTCTACCTCCTCTGATTTATAGTCATTAAATCTAGAAAAAAGTTAAAAAAAGAAACATTTTTTATTATTAATAAATTATTTAATATTAATTGTCATAAATTAAATTTAATGTTACGTAATAATAAATTTTCATGCATAGTACAGCTGTATAAAAATTTATTATTTGCAATTTTAAATTTTTATACTATTTAAATACATATAAAAATTTATTATGTATTATAAATATTTTATATACATTTTAATATTATGAAAATTATAAATTAAGTAATAAATTTTTATGTAACTTTATTCAACATGAAAATTTATGTTAAAAAAAATAAACATATCCTTACGTGTAATAAGTTAACCAATAAATAATAATTAGTAATTCTGTTGGAGTAACTAACTTGCTGCACATAGTGGACATTTTTCCCGACAAAATTAATTTTGCTTCCCGCAGAAAGACACGTTGTGAAATGCGGGAAGCAAAATTAATTAGTCCAACTCTGGTTGTTTTATTTATGGATAAAATTTTGCAAATTTCTACAGCCTGAAATATTATTTAAAATATTCATTATAAATAGATTTAATTTTTTTTGATCAATAAATATTACTATATATTATAAAAAATAATAATAACTTACATCTGAAAATTTGAATTTCTCGTCGGTTTCCAAAATACGTTCTTTGAATTTTTGTAAGCGCGGATTACTGAAAAATTAGAAATATTCAATTATTACTGTTTTAATTGGTTTTATATTATAATTATAATATTTCAATTGTATAAATAAATACATACTGCTTTAATAATATGACAAGGGCGTAGCCTGGGGATATCATATATGGCTTCAAGAGTCTGACAGGCATATTCCCAAAGCAGCGTAAGACCTGAAAAGAAACATATTATAATAAATATATGAATGTACTTTTTCATATATTTATTATTATATTCATATATTTATTATAAAAGAAACATATTATAATAAATATATGAATGTACTTAAATAAATAAAATATATTATAAATTTATTTTAAAAAGAAAAATTTTTTTTACCAATTCGCAAGCTGTTTCAGAGTGCAATTTTTCATTTGGTCTATCGTCCTCATCTAATTGATAACAGTACTCTCTCATTATCAACTGTTCGTTATGTTTACTTAATTTTATGGACGGATCCATACGGGATTCCTCTGGAAATATATATCTCATCAGCCGAGTCATCCTGTCAGCTCTCAAAGGTTCCCAGGCTACGCCTTTGTGGGTTTGACCTGTAATATACAAAAAATAATCATATTAAGTAAAATAGATAATAAATATAACATATAAAACTTGTATTCATAAATAGAATAAAAATTTTATTATTGATAATATAATAAAGAAACTTACATTTTATCGGCATTATGTAGATGTTGAACGACCTGTTTAAAATTGAAAAATAATAAATGTATTAATAGTTTGTAAATGTTTATTTTATACTTATGTATTATAAACTTATAAAATTTGAAATATTTACTGTTTGTACAACAATTCTAAGCAAGAATTGCACATGATGTAATAATATTTGCATCTTAAACTTGCATGTCCAATTCTCGGGAATAAGAGTTTATGGAACCAAAAATAGTTTCAAAACCTTAATAAATTCAATTTATTTTATACTTGTTTATCATAAACTTATAACATTTAAAATAGTTACTGTTTGTACAACAATACTAAGCAAGAATTGCATATCATAGAAAACTATATGAATTTATATTAAATAATATTTGCATCTTAAACTCGTATGCCCAATTTTAGGAAATAAGAGTTTATGGAACGAAAAATAGTTTCAAAGACTTAATAAATTCAATTTATTTTATACTTACCCTAGTGAAAATAATTTGTCTGCAAAAAGTCTGAATTTAGTCTGAATTTAATCTGACTTTAAACTGAACAAGTTATGAAAAAGCTCATACAATTGGGACGTTTCAGACTTATTTCAGACTATCGTCTATTAATAGTATGAAAAAAGTCTAAAAAAGTCTAAAAAAGTCTGAAAAGTCTGAAAAGTCTGAAAAAATTCTGAAAAATGTCTGAAAAAAGTCTGAAAAATGTTTGAAAAATATAAAAATTCTACTGACAGCTTGAAAAAAGTTTAAGAAAATTGAAGTTTTTACTGGAGTAAATGTTAAAGATTCGACTTCCTTAAACATTTTTATAATTTTCAGACTTTTTTTAGAATTTTTTCAGAATTTTTCAGACTTTTCATCGTTTTTTCAGACTTTTTTCAGACTATTAATAGACTATAGTCTGAAATAAGTCTGAAACGTCCCAATTGTATAAGCTTTTTCAGAATTTAGTTAGATTAAATGCAGATTAAATTCAGACTAAATTCAGCCTTTCTCCAGACAAATTATTTCCACCAGGGTATGTACCATAAATTTATAAAATTTGAAATATTTACTGTCTGTACAACAATTCCAAGCAAGAATTGCACATGATATAATAATATTTGCAACTTAAACTTGCATGCTCATTTTTCGGGAATAAGAGTTTATGGAACCAAAAATAGTTTCAAAAACTTAATAAATTCAATTTATTTTATACTTATTTATCATAAACTTATAAAATTTAAAATCGTTACTGTTTGCAACAATTGCAACAATTGCATATGATATAATAATATTTGCATCTTAAACTCGTATGCCCAATTTTCGGGAATAAGAGTTTATGGAACCAAAAATAGTTTCAAAAATTATTTTATTTTATACTTATTTATCATAAACTTATAAAATTTAAAATAGTTCCTGTTTGTACAACAATTCTAAGCGACAATTGCATATGATATAATAATATTTGCATCTTAAACTCGTATGACCAATTTTCGGGAATAAGAGTTTATGGAACAAAAAGAGTTTCAAAAACTTAATAATTTCAATTTATTTTATACTTATTTATCATAAACTTATAAAATTTAAAATAGTTACTGTTTGTACAACAATTCTGAGCAACAATTGCATATGATATAATAAAATTTGCATCATAAACTCGTATGACCAATTTTCGGGAATAAGAGTTTATGGAACAAAAATAGTTTCAAAAACTTAATAAATTCAATTTATTTTAAACTTATTTATCATAAACATATAAAATTTAAAATAGTTACTGTTTGTACAACAATTCTAAGCAACAATTGCATATGATATCAGAAATGGTTTTAAAAACTTAAATAGTTTTAAAAACTTAATAAATTCAATTTATTTTATACATATTTATCAGAAAGCTTATAAAACTTAAAATAGTTACTGTTTGTACAACAATTCTAAGCAACAATTGCATATGATATAATAATATTTGCATCTTAATCTCGTATGACCACTTTTCGGGAATAAGAGTTTATGGAACAAAAATAGTTTCAAAAACTTAATAAATTCAATTTATTTTATACATATTTATCACAAAACTTATAAAATTTAAAATAGTTACTGTTTGTACAACAACTCTAAGCAACAATTGCATATGATATAATAATATTTGCATCTTAAATTCGTATGACCAATTTTCGGGAACAAGAGTTTATGGAACAAAAATAGTTTCAAAAACTTAATAAATTCAATTTATTTTATGCTTATTTATCATAAACATATAAAATTTAAAATAGTTGCAGTTTGTACAACAACTCTAAGCAACAATTGCATATGATATAATAATATTTGCATCTTAAATTCGTGTGACCAATTTTCGGGAACAAGAGTTTATGGAACAAAAATAGTTTCAAAAACTTAATAAATTCAATTTATTTTATGTTTGTTTATCATAAACATATAAAATTTAAAATAATTACTGTTTGTACAACAATTCTAAGCAACAATTGCATATGATACAATAATATTTGCAACTTAAACTCGTATGACCAATTTTCGGGAATAAGAGTTTATGGAACAAAAATAGTTTCAAAAACTTAATAAATTCAATTTATTTTATACTTATTTATCATAAACTTATAAAATTTAAAGTAGTTACTGTTTGTACAACAATTCTAAGCAACAATT
>JABFPO010000031.1:0-15498 GCA_022817385.1 Macroteleia sp. ZL-2020
CATTTGATAAACAAGAAAAAAATATTGAATTGTAATTAATATTAGAAAATATCATAAGAAAGATGTCAATTAACTATTTAGCACATATTCCAATGTAAGAAAGTAAAATTAGTGCAGTTTTTCATATTATTTAAAACCTGTGAGGTCTGTAAATATGAAACCGGAATTTCCTCACATGAGACTTTAGTTGTCACTGTGTTTACTAATAAACTGCGTTTTTGCACTCTTTGCCTTATGTTTACATTCGTCAACGAATTTTAACTCATAACAATACAAGTTTCATATAATAGCACATTATCTCAAGAAAAATGCTGCAGATTCAAATTGAATGTTTGTCGAAGCTTATGGAAAGCATGCACTTGATAAATCACAGTTCTGTTTCATTATTATATTGTATGTACATTGTTAAGATAAAGATGACGCTCAAACGCAACAATTCGCGGATCAATTATGTGACAAGAGAAGCTGTCTCCATATGTTTGAAAGTCATTGAAAAGATCCAGAAGATGGAAAAATAGGTTCTACATCAACTGACTGAAAGATAGTAGGTTAACCATAAAATCACTTACGAAATGTTGTTCGCCATTTACAAAAGAAAATCATTTCTCCATTGAATTTGCGGTGAGAAATGGATATACGGATATGATGAGAAACGGATAAATCGCTATGGACGGAAACTGTGCTCTCTCTTTAGTTGGATCAGAAGGGTGTCATCTATATAAGCTGTTAAAACCTGGCGCAACCGTCAATACTGAACACAACCGACAACAAATGATCGAATTAAGCAAAGCAGTATGTGAAAAACGAGTGAAATATGAAAATAGGCAACACAAAGTGATTTTGCTTCATGATAACACACCATCGCTCACAGCAAAGCAGGTCAAAAAGACGATAGAAACATTTAATTGGGAAGTACTTTCGCATGCGACTTATTTACCAGACTTGGCTCCATCCGATTACTATATTTATTTGCTTTAATGCGACACGCACTTACTGAGTAGCGTTTTTTTAATTTAATGCGACACGCACTAACTGAGAACTATGGGAAAAATGTGTAACGACAGGCAATATTTCGAATAGAGTATGTGTTACCATTTGTATACAACCCTATCGGAACAACATGTTTGAAAGTTTGTAAAACGTTGTAGAAACGTTCGAACGTTTCCGAAACATTCTTAAAACGTTTCGAAATGTTAGGTTCTGTTGAGGAATAATCAAGTATTAAAAATTATTCTGGTTTCATATTTACACACCTGGTAATAATAGTTATTCTAATTTTGTATTGTATATAATAATGACATTAGTAAATTTATTTCGTATAATCATTAATAGTACATTACGCAACAAGTCCAGAACGAACTCTGTTGTAACATGTGTAAATTTGGCAACGAAGCGAATACGAGGACGAACGAAGGGAGTGTGAAAAAACTCACACGAGTTACAATAGAGTTCTGGACATGTTACGTACGGGTCTTTTTATCACAAGTGCATTGAAAAGATACCATTTTTAATGAGTGTTTTATAGTAACGTAAACAGCTTATTGTAGGTTATTTCATAGTCGCACTGTTTCTCAGCGGCAAAACATATTGTAGCACTACTTTCAGCGTCACAATATCTTTGCCGCTGAGAAAAAGTGCTACAATGAGTTAAGCTACAATAAGCTGTTTTCATTAAGAAAACACGCATAAAAATGTTGTCTTTTCTATGCACGTGTGCCAGAAATATTTTTTTAAGGCGGGTAATTAATAATTATACAATCTATTTATTGATTGTTCACTTAAAAATAAAGGTAAATTATAAAACAGTAATCATTTTTAAGTTATTGTGCACTCTATTCAACCAAAAACTCTTGTTGTGAAAGAATTATAAAATTGAATTGTTTAATTGTAATTTTTTTGGGATTTAATCGGAATTTCTTTGATTCATTATTTGAATTTGTAATTAAATTAAGTTACAGGTGACGAGTTATAAAAAAACATGATTGGGATGTTTATACGTTTAAAAGACAAACATAAGTCAGACGTATGTGCCTTCCAAACGCGCCTATGTATAATACGCTTTAGAGATTCTATATACATTTATTTTGACCATGTGCGCCTTAGTCACGGTGGCATATGGTGAACTCGTGAAGCCACTAGGTGGTCCCCAGTATATTACTGTACCTGTCGCCATCTCTGTTGTGGCTATTTGTATGACAACAGGAGCTGGTTCTGCTACCCCTGACAGGCACCGATGACCTGCAATTACCTATGCGACGTCCCTATCTTTTTTCCTCTCTGTTTAGCTTTCACAATTTTCTTTTTGTATCTGTCGACCAAAGTCATTCAACATGAATTCAGCATTGCGTGACTTGGCTTCATTTCGTGCTGACTTTGCCGCGTAATATGTTAAAGTCAAAGTCGGTCTTGAGTTATTGAAATCAATGATAGGTAACTTTTCCCTATTTAAATTTAATCGCAATATTTTTATGACGCATTTTTATTCTTGTGGCAAGGTAATGTTCAGAGAGTATTAGTAATTGAAAAAGAATAGGTTTAAAGTGAAATGTCAGCTTGAACGACTTCCACTGTGATATTAATCTTATTACATGCCAATTATGATCTACATTGAAAGAAATTTTGTAATATAACTTACAATACTTTTTTGTAACTAGGGGATATACTTTTTATATGGGCAATTTTACAATCCTAGTCTTGTATTTTTTGCAAAACTTTGAAAACTTTAAACAACTTTTAAAAAATGTTTAAGACTTTTTGCTAAAATTAAAAGACTAGTATTGTAAAATTGTCCGTAAAACAAGTATATCCCCTGGTTAATAACCATTATTATAATTAAAACATTTCTTTCAGTGCATGTATAGTAATAATACATATCAAGAATTTCGCTAGAAATTCGACGGCAAGATTAAGCAGCTTGTCGTTCTAGCGAAACTCTATTTTACTCCTACTAGAACGTTTGACATATCTCCTAACCTCTTTAAAACTTTTTAGTTATTATTTATTCTCATTTAAATAATAATTCATATACACGTTTTTAATTTTTATTAATTTTATATTATAAATACCTATATGTGCGCTTTTACATTTGTTAAATACTTCTCATCTTTCATACTTCGATTAAAACAGTGGTCAGAATAGGCTATTTATATGACTTTTCTCCTAACTCTTGAAAGTAAACATTGAATTGTACGTTTCCAAAAGCTGCCGCTAGCGGCGGCAGTAACTAATGCCGTTTTCCATTTGCAAACCTACGTAACCCAGTTACACCCCAGCTGAAAAAACTACGTAGGATCCTACATAGGGGTGCTTACGACAGTGCTCTGTGTATACACATTGTGTATACACAGAGTGTTCCGAAAGTCATTTTAACTGATAGAATCGTAGTTGAAAACTTTCATTTAGGTAGTCGTTCTATACTTCTAGTTGTAAACCGTATTCTATGGTGTAATGGCTATAGTGTTTCGACGGAATTGGTATTGTTGTCAAAAAGTGATTATTTGAAATTATCAGATTTAAATGTAAACATTGTAAAGAGAGAAAAATTAAATTGAAAAAAATGAGTATCATAGAAGCGGTAAGAAGAAAATAGGTCCTACATATATTATTGTTTTACTATTAAATAATAATGAAATATAAAATTAAAATATAATATAAGCATTAAAAGGTAATTATTTTTCGTATACTAAGAATAGTTTTGATTACAGATTGACGGTACACTGTTTCTCAGCGAAGATGAAAATGAAGGTTATATATGAAATTTGTTTTTTATTTTATTTCTTATATTGTTTAATGTATAATTGCGTGTTCAAAAAACAACTATAAATTATTATTAAAGGATGCACTTATATAAATTGAATTATTGTATGTTCAAGATAAATATAAAATATTGTTTATTCTCGAACATGGCATAAGAAGCTGATTTTTAAATAAAATATCTTACAATTGTATTTGTCTATACAGTGTAATTAAATTATATTTTAATATTCCTGGAATATGATGAAGAATTATGTTTTATTAAAGATTGTTTCAAAAAATTAAAATTATGCAAACAATGTCAATAAATAATTCTATAAAGTGCTTTATTAAATTTTAAACATGTTCTTAATATTTGTAAATATATTTAGTTATTTGTAAATATTTCAATAAACAATACAATTTTTATATAACATCCGTACCCTAATAATACAATATATTCTCAGAATATCATGAGAATATATTTTGATATTACGTTAAATCTCCTTAAAATATTTTAGAATATTTTGAAATATTCTGAGGACATAATCACAAATACTAATCGTCTGTGTGCAAAATGTTCTGAAAATATTTCTTAATACGTTCTTCAAACATCTCTGGAATATTTTAAAATATTTTTGGGACATTAGGAAAATTAAAAAATTTTATTTTTTGTACAACATAAATACTTCAAGAAGTATTCACATTTAGTTCCATTTTACAAGGGAAAAAATCTTATAATTCCTGCTTTTTTAACACTCTAGAAATGTTTTAAAATATTCTATCGTTGTTCTTAAAACGTATTCAGCAATATCTTCATAACATTTTGTACTCGGAAAATTAGTATCAGTATATCCTCAGAATATTTTAAAATATTCTGCAATATTTACAGGAGATTTGACATAATATAACAATATATTCTCAGAATACTCTGAGAATATTTTGTGTTATTAGGATATAAGCACATATACCTTCTGTAGTATATAATAACTCCAGAAAGTAATTTCGTGCAACCTCTTCATCTTAACGTCCCTCAGCAAGTGAGACGATACTTGATACTTAGCTCATTAATTTTTATTCGACTATTTTCAGGAGATTTTTCGATATAGCACAGTATGTTTTCATGATATTCTGAGAATATTTTATATTTTTAAAATACTTATAGTTTTTGGAATAAAGTTTACAGGAGACATTAAGCCTGCTCTTGTTATATAAAAATATACTCTACAACCCGCACAGAATAGGTACGTGGAGGTTACGTCGAATTTAAGGTTACTGTCCATCTAAGATACGTCGCGAGTACGTGGGTTTTTGGGTGTTCAACGTATACTCCACGTGTAGTAAACGAAGAAATGTCTGCTTTAAAATTTTAAATGTTATGTGGATAGTAGGGGTACACTACGTGCATTCTACGTAGATGATACGTTCCTTTAAGAAGGAATACTTAAAAAATTATAAATTTTCAGAATGTACTTTAAATACATTTATAGATGGATTTAAAGTATATTCTGAAAATTGATAATTTTGTAAGCATTCATTCTTAAAGGAACGTATCATCTACGTGGAATGCACGTAGTTTACGCCGACTTTCCACGTAACATCTACAATTTTAAAGCGAACATTTCCTCGTTTACTGTACGTGCAGTACACGTTGAACACCCAAAAATCCACGTACTCTCGACATACCTTAGGTGGACAGTATCCTTAAAATCGATGTAACCTCCAGGTACCTGTTCTGTGCGGGAATAAGAGACATTAAGCCTGCTCTTGTTATATAAAAATATACTGGATAAAGGTTCACATGTTATCACAAGAGAAAACCGTCTTGTGAATATATATGAATTTTGCAGTAGAAAAATCATAACGTTCGGTGAAAAAGAAATGGTGAATCCAAAAAGATAACATATTTTGATTTTGTGAAATTGATTCTCTTGTCATTCATCACAGTCTTTTACAAGTAATCTGTTTTGTGAAAAATCATAACGATTCGTAGCACATTGTCTGTGATTTTTCGCAGAAAATTTTCTGTTGCAAAATCCACATCGGTTCATAAGAATATTTTCTGTTGTAAAAGCATGTGAACTTTTAACCGGGGTTTGCCAAGATCAGAACGGCTCTAGAATATATATACATAATGTACTAATGGAACGTTAATATAGTTCTAGGTTCGAAAATGCAGTGGTCTAATAAAATGACCAAGCTGCTTATACAATCTTTTAAGGATATGGAGGATGTATTTCACGACGACAAAACAAGAAAAAAAGTTTGTTGGGACAATGTAGCGAAACTGATGTTATGTCACGGATATCGTGTATCTGGCGAAAAATGTGATTCCAAATGGCGTGCATTGAAACGACAATATAGCGTTGAAAGAAATAAAATGAAAGAAACTGGCAATACGCCGACTGACTGGGTATTCTACGATGACATGCACGATATTCTTAAAAGAAAACCTGAATATGCACCTGTTGCTATAGCGTCAAATTTAAAGGGCGTTCAAATATTTAAAGGAGAGGCCAAAGGTAATAACAAAAATGAAAACAGTAGCGACAAATATATTGCAGAGAGTTTACATGAACGTACATCTACCAAAAACGGAAATAAAAGATCTTCATGTGTTGAGGTATAATTTTATATAAGATAAGATATAAATATGTAAAGTATAATTGAGGTATAATACCCCTAATAGGCAGAAATGATTTTAAAATATTTAAGAAAAAGATTTCTAAATAGTAAATGTCTGACTCAAAAATGTGATTAAAAAATTTTTTTGGTCGGATACTTAATATACCGTGAGTTCATCTTGGAACTTACCACTTCCCCTTCCACTGTTATCTCACAGACACATGATGTAATTGTATTGGTGCTAGGCTGCCCAAAGGCGGTAGTGCCAAAGCTAGCACCATACAATGACATCATGTATTAATCAAATTGTCTTGTCATTTTTCAGTTAACTAAATGTTTGGTCAATTTGACAAAATCTCTTTTCATCTGTTGTACCTGTTAATCTCAACGTTCTAAAGCGCTTGCGTTATTCTCTTCAACATAATGATTTTGTTAATTTAACAAAATACATTTTTTAATGAAACAAAACTTTTCTTTTACTTTGCTATATTTTTTTAAAAAATGAATTTTGTTAGTTTAAAGAAAAATATTAGTAGAATAAACAAACTAGTTATTTCATATTAACAAATACTCTTCAACAAAATAATTTTTTTCGATTTAACTATATTCTGCTCTGTGTGTAAAACTTTTTTCCCAAATAGTGCTGGAATATTTTAATAATACTCCTGTCTCTAAGGATTGTTATTTCATAACAACTGAAGTATAGTAATATTAGAGACGTAATAACACATAAACGTAGTATTAATGTTAATTTAACAATTCTTACTGCAGCATTTACTCCATACTACATTAACATCCCCGCACAGAACAGGTACGTGGAGGTTACGTCGAGTTTAAGGATACTGTCCACCTAAGCTACGTCGAGAGTACGTGGATTTTTGTGTGTTCAACGTGTACTGCACATGTAGTAAACGAAGAAATTTCCGTTTTAAAATTGTAGATGTTACGTGAAAAGTAGGGGTAAACTACGTGCACTCCACGTAGATGATACGTTCCTTTAAGAATGAATACTTAAAAAATTATCAATTTTCAGAATATACTTTAAATCCATCTATAAATGTATTTAAAGTATATTCTGAAAATTGATAATTTTTTAAGTATTCTTTCTTAAAGGAACGTATCATCTGCGTGGAATGCACGTAGTGTACCCCTTCTTTCCACGTAACATTTACAATTTTAAAGCGGACATTTCTTCGTTTACTACACGTGGAGTATACGTTGAACACCCAAAAATCCACGTACTCTCGACTTACCTTAGGTGGACAGTATCCTTAAATTCAACGTAACCTCCACGTAACTGTTCTGTGCGGGATCTGTTATGTTCATATGCCCACACTTTGTACATTAAAGAAACATTTCTTTCAACATTGAACTAGCGTTAAATTGACGTACAATTAAAAAATTAAGTAATCGTTATTGAAGAATTAATACATACATAATGTAACATTTTTTTATTTTTTAATTTATCGGTATTTTGTCGAAAAAATTAAAATATTCCATGATGGGATATTGTAATGACAGTGTTTTTTCAATCACTCCATTTAAATTGTTGCATAAAAATAAAAGATTAATGTTTCAATATGTTAATACTTATTGCTAAAAATGGTTACAAATTATTATTATACATATGAAGTTTGTTTACGTTTTAGGAAAAAAGTGATGCCCCTGAACAATGTAAAAAGAACTGTAGACAGATTCAAGAAGAAAGATACGCAACTTCCGTGCAGGACAGACAAAAGAAAAGAAGAAACAGACAACATAATCAGCAGACGCAAATTTTGGAAGAGTTACGATCAGAAAGAAAAGAGCAATTTGAAAGAACGTTTGCACAACGAGAGCAATATTTAAATCTACTAAAACAGTTAGTTCCAAAAAAGAAAGATTAAAAGAACGTATGAATTACAGTTAACATTATTTTATGACATGTGAAATATTAAAAAATTATTATAAATATTAAAAAATTTTATAAAAGTTTATTTTATGACATTTAAAATATTTAAAATTCGTTTCTAATGTAACTAAATATATATTTGTTTGCTTCGTAATAATAGTTTGTATTAAGAATGCCCTTGTAAAAATAATCTATTCAATCTTATTACTGAATTCAATAAATGTAATGGGCATTTAATGTGAACTTTGTAATTGCTTTTCTTTTCTTTTCTTCAATCTATTAGATCGTATTAATTGTCAGTACTTAATAAGAATTCTATTAACGAATGTGTAATATCACTATTTTTTCAATTAGATATTTCGCTATTAACTACAATTTAATTATTAATACGTGAGGAATAGGAATTAACAAGTGATATGATCATTCTGTAATGCGGTATATCTCTATTAATTCTTATTCTTCGTGTATTATTAATTAAATAGTAATTAATAGCGAAACACCTGATTGAGTAAATAATGATATAACTCATTCGTGAATAGAATTCTAATTATGTAATAGGAATTAATAAGATTAAATAGGTAATTGGCAGTGATGTAGTTCTTATTAAATGCTATTAAATTTAATAGGCTTCAGTAAATTCATTAATAGTATTTAATAGATTATTTTAACAAGGGTGGGTAGTGAAAGAACACCTTTGCATGAAAGCAATTTTTATACTGATAGTCTGAATAAGTTACGGATATATTTTTCATAGATTTAAAGTTTGAATATTAATATTTAAGAACAAAATTATACTTTTGTAATTATGCTACAGAAATATTGTAGACAGTTCGCATTCATCAAAGTTAAAGTGTTGCTTAACAGTTCGTGTCAAAAATAAAATGTAAAAATAAGTTTAAATATAAAGTTAGGTTGAAGTTAAAAAATTATTGTTTTGAATTAATATCTGTGATAACGAAATAAATTTTTTGCTTCTAAATAATATATTGTAATAGAATGTAGTGTATGAAAATACTGTAACATAAAACCAATTCTTATAGTGACTGTTGAATAAATTAAAAGTTTACCTTTCTATACATTTGTAAGAATGTAACGTGAATCTTTTGTTAATTTTCCACCTAATAATGTATCTGAATTTTATTAATATTAATGATGAGTTACTCTTCCCGCGTA
Organism: Macroteleia sp. ZL-2020; assembly: GCA_022817385.1. Taxonomy (NCBI): domain Eukaryota; kingdom Metazoa; phylum Arthropoda; class Insecta; order Hymenoptera; family Scelionidae; genus Macroteleia; species Macroteleia sp. ZL-2020. Next base: position 9,422 of record JABFPO010000031.1, read on the forward strand.
GACAAAGCCTTGCGGCAGAACATGTGGCATCTTTACACCGATAAAAATATTAGAGTTTATTTTACCATAAACTAAGGCAATCGAAACATATAAAGCCGACTTTTAATGCATTTCTAATAATTTATGGTAAAAGCTTCAATATATACAGTATGAAGGTCAACAAAAATAACATGTTTTCCTATAAATTATTAGAAATACATTTAAAGTCGCCTTTATATGTTTTGACTGTCCAAGTTTATGGTAAAATTAACTCTAAATTTTTCTCCGTGTAGGTGAAAATCTATGGCGACGCTTGCTACAGACCCCTTTAAAAAAAATCTATTCAGTCCTACTACTGAATCGGCTAAATTTAATAGGATTTAATGTGAACATTGTGACTGCTAATTACCTATTCAATCTTATTAATTCTCATTAATTAATAAGCATCCTATTCACGAATGCGTAATATCACTATTTATTCAATGAGGTTTCTCGTTACTCATTACAATTAGTGATACATGAAGAGTAGGATTTAATAGGAATATACCGCATTAAATAATGGTCATATCAATTATTAAATCCTATTCATCATGTATCACTAATGTTTATTTTTTGTACTTGTAATTAGGAACGAAAAACTTGATTGAATAAATACCCTAACAGACATGGCACGTGTATTACACGTGAATCACGTGTATTCCACGAGTTTTCACGTGTATTACACGTGATCAACACCAAATGTCTGTACGGGTAGTGATATTACTCATTCGTGAGTAGGATACTTTTTAATTAATGAGAATTAAGAAGATTGAATAGATAATTAGCACTGACAATGTTCACATTAAATCCTATTAAATTTAGCCGATTCAGTAATAGGATTGAATAGATTTTCTTTACAAGGGAATTGTGCCACAGATGCCACATGTTTTACCGCAGTACTTTTCCCACGCGAGTTTCCTAAGAGTGCTTTAAAGAGGAAAGAAATAAAATCAGAAAGTTCCTCTTTTTATTATAATCGTTGTTTGTTTTGCTTACATTTATTTTCAAATTTCAGTTGTACAATTTGTTTCAAATGTAAAAGAGTAAAATAAACTATGTTTGAAAGTTATGGTTAAGTTCTGATTTAAAATGTGCAACAAAAATTTTCATATTGTCGTTACTGATCACCACGAAATGAAGGATTTTTTTGAGTTTCAAGTATCTTTTAAACTAATTCTTAACTGTTATGAATAAACATTTTTATATTTGTATGATTTTGGAAATAGAAGAATTATACATATAGAAATCAAAATTTTATTTGTTCTACAATGTAATTGCTTATAATCTAAAGAGGTCAGATCTATCAGTTAAATACAGTAAATTATTCGGAAAAAGTATTGCGTTTCTTAAATTTGTATTGATTTTCGTTTACTGGATATAGTTATGTGGAGAAAGAGTAATTAAAAATTAGGTATAACTTATACGATTAGAAAATATTAAAATATGGTGTATATATGTACAAAGTGACATTCAAGTAATTCGTACAATATGTATTAATTAAATAGTTGTTCACTTTAGCGATTTCTAAATAAATGCGCAGCGATTGCATCTCGTTTTTCTTGTCCATTTAACAAATCGTGTTCATGGTTTTCGATATCAATATCTTCAATATTTAAATTATCATTCTCATTATAGTTTACTTCATCATTTACAGATATACATATATTATGTAAAGTACAACAAGCTAAAATAACACATGGTATTAAGTCAGTGTTGTGCATTAATAAATATCGCAAGCGCCTAAACCTTGCTTTCAAAATACCGAATGTTCTCTCAATTATGCACCTTGTTTTTGAATGTTTTATATTATAGATTGTTTGTAATGCATTTAAATGTCCATTATCCCGGTATGGATTCAATAATACAGTAGATAACGGATAAGCAGAATCTGCGATAATGTGGGAATCATTGGGAAGAAAATCATCTGGATGGTTAACAATTTCTCTTCTGATGTAACTTTGTTGCCAAACATTAGCATCATGCATTGATCCACAACAACCAGCGAAAACATCGATAAACTTGTAATTGCAATCACATATAGCTTGCAGAGTTACAGAAAAGAAACCCTTTCTATTAATGTAACTGTGACGTTCTTCTTGTGGCGCAGATATAGGAATCGCACATCCGTCGAGACACCCAATTACGCGAGGGAATCCGCATATTTTTTCAAACTGGTGCTGATTTTCAATTATTGCCTGTCCCCTTGGCCAACGAATGAACTCATTTGCAGCGTTACATATTACTGACACTACTTTAAATAACGCACGCCATGCTGTATCTTTGCAAACACCAAACCTGTCAGCTATACACCTATATATTAATTGAATGAAAAAGCATCAATAAACATTATGTTAAAAGCATTATCATATCAAATATATAAATAATGTTGAAAATCAGTAATGTAATGCAAGACATTACATTTTTGCATGTTCTCAAATGCAAATATATTTTGAATGTATCAATAATATGTAGCATGCAATATATGATTACAATTTTTCATGGATCTATGTCGTGGATTATTGACACCGGTGTTGTGTAATGTTCATATAACAAAGACGAAAAATAAATTTTTAATAAATTTTTAATAAATGAGAAACGAAATCCACACATTTTATATGGACTGTGAAAAACATCATTTAAAATCTTTATATGATTACAATATATTTGATCTACTATGAAAATATGCGAAAATATACGTAACCAGCTTACGTATACTTACAATGTATTTTATAATCATTAATATTTTTGCAATTTATGAAAAATTATATTTATTATTATTTGTTAATTTCTACCTATAAGGTTCTTGATTCGCTAATGTCCATATTCCAATAGCTAATATCTTATCAGGCAGGATTGTTTCTTCATTTAAGGGATTTACAGAAAGTAGCTCAAGTCCAAAACGTTGGAGAATTATTTCAAATGTCTCTTCAGACAATCGAAAATGGCCTTTGAAATCTGTAGAATAAATTAATTCTTAAGGAAGCTTTAACATTAGGGATCATATTTCGAACTTGAACACAACTGTAACGTTGCAGCAATGTTACAACATATTGCATTAACGTCTAAATATCCACCAAACGTTGGTAGAAGGTTACTAACGTAGATTAAAATTAATAATAATTTAACGTTGGAGAAATTTCAGCAACGTTATCTTAGGCGGAAATTTGCATGCTAATTTAATGTTGCTGCAACATTGCAGCAGCATTATAGTTTTGGGTAGAAAATATATATAACAATTTTTTTTATATTACGAATTTGTTATAAAATTTAAATATCTACCAGAAGGTGAATACATAGGCACAACGTCTTCAAAATAGTGACTAATTTTTATGCGTTCCTCAGGGTTATTTTGAAAAAGTAATTCTACTACATCAATTTCTTCCTCGTCATTAAACATTTCATCAAGACCATCGAGTATAAACAGAAATAATTGATCCTGGCATGCAACAAAGTATTTATCTTAAAATTTTAATAACAAAACATATCACGACAAACTATAATGTTTCAATTAATATAGTAACCCAACAACTAGCTGTATACTGCACTTCTTTAGAACATTTACATTTGGAGTACACAACTATTTTAAAAAATTTAAAATAAAACAGCATTGTTTGTATATATTAACGACACTGCTTTTGATTATTACTACTTTAAATCGTAAAAATGATTATTTTCTTATACAAATGTAGTATTTCATATATTAAAATTCGTAGATTTTTAAAAATAATACAATAATTATTTATAGAACCTATTTCCTTCTTACCGCTTCTATTATATTATTCATTTTTGATAATTTAATTCTTTTCTCTTTAGAATTTATATGTAAATCTGCTATTTCAAATTATTACTATTTGGCAACAACAATACCAATTCCGTAAAAGCACTGCCATTAAATCATAGAATATGGTTTACAACTATAAATATAGAACGACTACCCAAATGAAATTTTTCAACTCCAATTCTATCGGTTAAAATGACTTTCGGAACACTCTGTGTATACACAATGTGTATACACAGAGCACTGTCGTAAGCACCCTAGGAATCCTACGTAGGAATTCTACGCAGGATTTTTTTTATTTATAACAAAATAAGTTGGCTTTAGAAAAATTGTACAAGTTTTTTATTTATATCAATTTTTTATAATTTATTTAAACAATATTATTGCAAAATAGACCAAATGAGATATTATGCATAGAAATTCACCCAATTTTTTTTAATTATAACAAAATAAGTTCTCTTATAAGTATTCGTCAAAACTTTTTGTTTATATTTATTTTTTATGATTGTTATAAACAATATTATTGCAAAATAGACCAAATGAGATATTATACATAGAAATTCAACCAACTTTTTTTAATTATAACAAAATAAGTTCACTTATAAGTATTAGTGGAAACTCTTTGTTTATATTGATTTTTTATGATTGTTATAAACAATATTATTGCAAAATAGACCAAATCAGATTTTATGCATAGAAATTCGCCGAATTTTTTTTAATTATAACAAAATAAGTTCTCTTATAAGTATTCGTCAAAACTGTTTGTTTATATTTATTTTTTATGATTGTTATAAACAATATTATTGCAAAATAGACCAAATGTGATTTTATGCATAGAAATTCACCGAATTTTTTTTAATTATAACAAAATAAGTTCACTTATAAATATTAGTCAAAACGCTTCGTTTATATTAATTTTTTATGATTGTTATAAACAATATATTGCAAAATAAACAAAAGGAGATATTGTGCACAGAAATTCGCCGAATTTTTTTTAATTATAACAAAATAAGTTCTCTTATAAGTATTCGTCAAAACTGTTTGTCTATATTTATTTTTTATGATTGTTATAAACAATATTATTGCAAAATAGACCAAATGAGATATTAGGTATAGAAATTCAACCAATTTTTTATAATTATAACAAAATAAGTTCACTTATAAATATTAGTGGAAACTGTTTGTTTATATTGATTTTTTATGATTGTTATAAACAATATATTGCAAAATATACCAAATCAGATTTTATGCATAGAAATTCGCCGAATTGTTTTTAATTATAACAAAATAAGTTCTCTTATAAGTATTCGTCAAAACTGTTTGTTTATATTTATTTTTTATGATTGTTATAAACAATATTATTGCAAAATAGACCAAATGAGATATTATACATAGAAATTCAACCAACTTTTTTTAATTATAACAAAATAAGTTCACTTATAAATATTAGTGGAAACTCTTTGTTTATATTGATTTTTTATGATTGTTATAAACAATATTATTGCAAAATAGACCATATGAGATATTATGCATAGAAATACAACCAATTTTTTTTAATTATAACAAAATAAGTTCACTTATAAATATTAGAGGAAACTCTTTGTTTATATTGATTTTTTATGATTGTTATAAACAATATATTGCAAAATAGACCAACTCAGATTTTATGCATAGAAATTCGCCGAATTTTTTTTAATTATAACAAAATAAGTTCTCTTATAAGTATTCGTCAAAACTGTTTGTTCATATTTATTTTTTATGATTGTTATAAACAATATTATTGCAAAATTGACCAAATGAGATATTATACATAGAAATTCAACCAACTTTTTTTAATTATAACAAAATAATTTCACTTTTAAATATTAGTGGAAACTCTTTATTTATATTGATTTTTTATGATTGTTATAAACAATATTATTGCAAAATAGACCATATGAGATATTATGCATAGAAATACAACCAATTTTTTTTAATTATAGCAAAATAAGTTCACTTATAAATATTAGAGGAAACTCTTTGTTTATATTGATTTTTTATGATTGTTATAAACAATATATTGCAAAATAGACCAAATCAGATTTTATGCATAGAAATTCGGCGAATTTTTTTTAATTATAACAAAATAAGTTCTCTTATATGTATTCGTCAAAACTGTTTGTTTATATTTATTTTTTATGATTGTTATAAACAATATTATTGCAAAATAGACCAAATGAGATATTATACATAGAAATTCAACCAACTTTTTTTAATTATAACAAAATAAGTTCACTTATAA
>JABFPO010000032.1:0-15463 GCA_022817385.1 Macroteleia sp. ZL-2020
TACACATGCGCCATGAATGTAGGTACTTTTAAAATTCACATGAATTCCTCTTAGTATTAAACTAATTATATTTAAAAGTAAAAATAATATATTCTCATTTATAAAATATAGTAGTTTACAAAACAATATAAACTCGTATGAATTTTAAAATATTGTTTTCAGTTTAAAATAAATAGTCTTATGTTTAATAGAATACATCTGAAAGGAAAATAGTTTTAAAATAAATAGAATTTTTCTAAGAGTGTGGGATGCAGCGATAATCGCCGACTATCAAAACACCGGAAATAGAAATCTAAAGTATTTATGTATTCAATGATTATTATTATCCGACAATTAAATGCGGGTATGATGATTTTTAAAAATGTTGTCTGTTAGCGCGTTTTTTTTTAATTTGTTTAGCCTTTATACGCGATTATGCTAAGTTAAGTCAACGATCGACAGAACGAACGATTACATATTTAAACAAACCCGAGTCGTTTGTTTACAAGTGTCATAATCTTATTGTTTATTGATGGTTAATGATTGTGACAGGTCGTGTTTTGCCATTTAAAACGTTTAAAGAGAAATTTATTTTAGACAGCAATTTGTGTTTAAACGACGAGGATTTATCTAAATTTATTTTAGACAAGAAGAAGGTTTCCGCTGACGACGAACCTTGACTCGTCGGGACGCTGTCGCGTCCCTTGCTCCAGACGTTCCATTTACTGAACGCATCTTGCTGGAGCGCAAAATTTTCAAGAACATCTTTCCGATTACGGGTAATAAAATATGTATGCCAAAAAATTTATTTCTGCTTGCATTGCTTATTTCTATATAAGTGGTTGTTTTCAAGCAAGTTTGGTTTATCTCATGATTTTGAAGTGGGCGGTTTTTTAATTCATAAAAACTCGTTCGGTAACTGGATAAATCCATTATTTAACTTTTTTAAACAATGAAAACAACCAAAACGTTTTATATATAGAAATAAATAATGTAATTTTGCAGACTTTTATAGAAATAAATATGGAGCAATAAATAAATAAAATTTAGTAATATAAAAATTTTGTATTGAAAATTATTAATCCTTTAGGCCCGATGTTGCAATATTGCAACTTCAATTTTTGATGCTCAACTAAATGACGTCGCTGTTGAAATTGAAATTTCTTCTGACTGTGTGACATAAGGTTGACATTGATAAAGATACTTTGTCTTTTCAGTAATGTCAGCGACGTCATCAACAGCAATATTGCAACGTATACTAGTTTAAATGTATCTTATTTTGTTGTAAACATATTTTGCCGATATATTTACTGATAATTGAAATAGTTCTTATTTGAAAACTGTGTTTTCGAATCAGCGCATCAAGATGCCTAAGCCATTCACTTTTGCGGGTGCTTTTTATTTTATGGGTATTTGACGTCACGGTTTATATCCACATGTCCATGCAGATATCAAATATTAATAAAATATCTGTCATAAACATCAATATTAAAAAGTTATAGGGATTATTCATCAACTTCATTAATTACAATAAAAATAATTCATTTTCTACAATACAGCCTGAAATAGTGGAAATTTGTATATAAATAAAAATTTATAAGTAAAATAAATACATTAATTCCAAATTCCAAATGTAAACATTAGACCAGCATTCAAGCCTTAACATGCGAGGGTTTGCCTTAAGAGAACGAATGTCCCGAGGACATTTAAACGTTCATTAAACGTTAAATATATATTTTTTTAGCCTTTTATAAACCTTCTTTGAACTGAACCTAAAATCAACGTTCATGGAACGTTTATTTAGCGTTCATGAAAGTCTATGTTCTATGTTTTATGTTCTGTTTCTCGTGTTTTTAAAGGAAACTATTTGCAATATGTATCATAAGGCACACATAAATGTCGATTATTCTATATAATGCAAAGAAACGATAATATAACTTAATTGCAACAAAAATTAATACATATTATTTTCTTATTTATTATAAAGCAAACGAAATCAGAAGTATAATTGTTGAAAAGTGCGATTCGTTTTTGGTGTAAGGATGATAGCCAACGGAAACAGAAAAAAACATTGTGGGAAGAGGGAGCATTGGTCAGGGCGCAAAGCTTATTCAAGGAAATCTGTTTTCAAGAAAAAAAGGTTAGGTTCATAGTTGATGTATTTTGTATTTTAAAAACCATTGGGACCGAAAGCGCTTATAGTATATAATAGTCGTAGTACAAAAATATGTTAAATATTTCAGAATTCATGGTTACGTAATATATTGTTCAAAAATTCTGCTGCGATAAATATTCATTTTACATTGTCATGTATGTTTTATTATGCAGAGCGAATATGGTTGATACCCAGTCAACCACAACCCTGATAGAACACGAACGTTCGAGAAACATTTCTTGAATGTTACAAAAAACCTAACACGAACGTCTGTTATACGTTAAATATGACGTTCATAACGTTCGACAAACATTAGTTTAAGGTACGAATGTCCGCAAATAATACATTCGATAAACGTTTGTGGAATGTTAGAAAAACCGTTAAATAAACGTTCACTGTATGTTTATTTGTATATGACTTTTTACGCTTGTAAGACGTTAACTGAACGTTCAGTGAATGTATTATAAACGTTAATTGAATACACCATTGTGCATAAATTGAACATTAATGTAAAGATATTTTAACAACTCTCTCGCGTTCCGAGGGAGGGGCGCGCTTGCCGTATCCGCTCAACTCCGAGCGGTATCTCGAGAACCGCTCTCTATATCTCCTCGAGCTCGCCGACGAAATACAGGGTACACTCCAGTCTCCAGGTCCCATTTGTGGACGGAGAAAATTATGTATATATATGGTGAGTAACAGATTCCCTAAATGTGAAATTCTCTCGCCGTATATTGTATATGTATATCTGCCATGAATATAGGTATACTATTTATTGTTGTATATGTATATCTGCCATGAATATAGGTATACTATTTAGAGAACTTGTCCCTCACCCATATATATAATAATTATTTTCATAGTAAATGTGTACCTATATTCATGACACATATACATATACAATACATGGTTAGAGAAATTGACATTTAGGGAAGCTGTCACTCACGCATATATAAGTATAATATTCTCCGTCGATGAATGGGACCTGGAGACTGCGGTGTACCCTGAATTTCGTCGGCGAGCTCGAGGAAACAGCGGTTGTCGAGATACCGCTCGGGGTTGAGCGGATACGGTATCGCGCCCCTCCCTCGGAACGCGAGAGAATTGTTAAAATATCATTAAATTAATGGCAGGTTTATGTACAATGGTGCATTCAATTAACGTTTATAATACATTCACTGAACGTTCAGTTAACGTCTTACAAGCGTAAAAAATCATATACAAATAAACATACAGTGAACGTTTATTTAACGTTTTTTCTAACATTCCACAAACGTTTATCGAATGTATTATTTGCGGACATTCGTAACTTAAACTAATGTTCGTCGAACGACATGAAAGTCATATTTAACGTATAACAAACGTTCGTGTTAGGTTTCTTGTAACATTCCAGAAATGTTTCTCGAACGTTCGTGTTCTATCAGGGAAATGTCACCGTGTTGTCACAGTGACGTCACAGTGATGTCACATGTGAATCACAAGGGATCCTCTTTTTCCGTTTCAGTGTCTCAGAAATGTGACATCGCAAATATGCCTTCGCAGCGACGTCACAGTGACATCACAAATGAATCACAAAAATGTCAAGAAAGCATCATAGTGACGGCACTTTCGTGTCATAACTTTTTTTTTGTTATACTATTCTTCGAATGGTAACTAATAATACAGAGAAAAATAGGAAAAGGAATAATACATTAAAAACTTCTAAATTACCAGATCAGACTTTTGCAGAATTTTTTTTTCACAAGGGCAGTATTAAAAAAAAAAGTTATGACATGAAAGTGCCGTCACAGTGACCCATACAGACTGAACTCATGGAATCCACATCGATATAAAGTGGAACATCTACCTGAAGGGAGTGGAATCCATGTGGATTTAAAGTGGATCTTCATGGAATCGATGTGGATCCACTGGCGAAATTTCCTCTTTCACATAATTGATTCCACGTGGATTTTAATATCGAATCCACGTTGAATCCACGTCGATTCGATATTTAAAATTTTTGACTATTTTCGAAAATTTGATCGCGTGGATTCTAGGTAGATTCCACGCGGATTTAACGTGGATCTCAAAAAATCTCACTTATAGGCAAATTTTTCACAAAAACATTATTCCACCTAGAATCCACGTGGAATCTACCAAGATTCCACGCGAGTAATTTTTAAAATTTAATAAAAAATAATCAACATCGAATCAACGTGGATTCAACGTGGATTCGAGATTAAAATCCACGTGGAATCGATTATATGAAAGAGGAAATTTCGCCAGTGGATCCACATCGATTCCATGAAGATCCACTTTAAATCCACGTGGATTCCACTTCTTTCAGGTGGATGTTCCACTTTATATCGATGTGCATTCGATGAGTTCGGTGTGTATGGGGATGCTTTCGTGACATTTTTGTGTTTCATTTGTGATGTCACTGTGACGTCGCTGCGAAGTCACATTTGTCATGTCACATTTCTGAGACACTGAGAGGGAAAAAGAAAATCCCTTGTGATTCACATGTGATTCACATGCGACATCACTGCGGCGTCACTGCGACAACACGGTGACATTTGTGGTTGACTGGGTAATGTGTTAAAATCACAGTGAAACTATTTAAACGAAGGCCGGTCAACCTTTATAATTGACGGGGGCCCTACTACTTTTCCATATCTGGACTCTACGTTGGCAATTATTATATCACACGTAACATTACCGGGATCTCCTTAGATTTTCATATTATTCCCTCGATCAGAACTAACTTCATGTGAAGTAGACCTAAATGGGTTCTAATATGGTTTCCCTAAATAAAGTGTGTCATGGTGAACATGAATAATGCCCAGTTAAAGTTTTTGTTGATTGTTATTAACAATTTATGGAGATACATATAATAATAATGTCATTTATAAAAAACACAATTTATTTTATTTCTTATAAAATTGTAATTTGGACAATGACGTTGTAAACTAACAGGGGCCCAGATATTAAATGCGAAACCCGTGCGTCATATTCGCGACGTTTATGCCATATATTTGAGCTACTTAAGTAACGTGCTTGTGACGTTCATGTGACATATTTGTGATGCTTATTTAACATAGTTGTGACATTTATTTGACAAACTTGTTATGCATTTAGGATATCGCGTTGACGTAAAATTTTAATATAACATTGTTGTCACGGTGAGGGGGAAATAATTCATTTTATATGATGAAATTTGTGACTCACTTTTGAGTCACTTGTGACACTGCTGTAATGTCATTGTGATGTCACTGTGAATTTCTGTGTCGTCTGGGTAGGACGAAGGACGGAACAATCATGCTTACAGCGCCATCAGTGCGACACTTGGCGGAATTGTAATGAGACCACAACAACTCCACCGGTTATATTAATGGAGAAACTTGTGAACGCGTGTTCTTAATAACTAAAAACAATATAATATATTGTTTTCATAAAAACTCATGTTTTCATTGATTTTATTAAGTTCACCCGTTTTGGTTTTATGGGTTGTTTATTATTAATAGGTTTCATACCGCAATCCGAATAAAACAATAATCAAAATTCGAAATGTTAAGTGAGGCAGAGAAATATTTATTAATTAACATGTTTCGTTTATTTTCTTCTTTCCAATATTATTAACATAACCTAAAACTTAACCGAAACGGGTGAAAATAGTGAAATCATTGAAAACATGAGTTTGTGTGAAAACAATATATTATATTTTTTTAGTTATTAAGAACACGCGTTCACAAGTTTCTCCATTAATATAACAGGTGGAGTTTTTGTGGTCCCATTGCGATTACGCCAGCAGTGGCATTCCGTTTCTGATTTATGACGGATTTATTTTGTTGTCTTTTTTATCTATATGTTAAAGTAATGTAACAGAAAAAGACAAAAAAATAAATCTGTCACAAACCAGAAACGGAATGCCACTGCAGCTGTCATTGTTGTATACACTGCGCTCGTACAGCTCGTCCTCCATTCGTGTCATCACAGCACATGCGCTGTGCTATCCCAGCGAATTCTTTATTTCCGTGGATATATGCTATCGTTATTTCGAATTTCAATGTATCAGCTATAAAGTTTAAGTACCATATTGTCCAATTAAATATTGACCATGCGCTACATAATTAGGTTATAAGCGAATCGGGCGTGATTTCGCGCAATTGAGAAACATTATCCTCGTGACGTGTGAAACGACCCAGAACACTTTTTCGTCAATTAAGGCTATTTAATTATATAATTGCCATCTTAAAATATAATGTAAAAAGAGTTTCCGCTCATAAATATAATCTGAATGCCGTCCATCTCAGTTAAAATAATTTATTTGACGTATTAGACAATTATGCAATAACGTTGATATCATCTTAATTGTTAACCCACTTACGGCCTAACCATGTCACAGTTTAAATAATTCAATTTTTTAATTTAACTTTGTTTAAATATCATAAAAATATGAAAATTATCTTTTAAAATATGTTCATGTGTTACCGGGTATGAAATATAACATGCTACGAGGCAGCAGATTTTCGTTTTCATTTCCCTAGGTGCAAAATATACTATTATTAGGTATTAATTAAGAAAAAAATATGTACGAAAAGTTTAAATCATAAGCAATAAGAGTGAATTTTTGTTTTTGTATTATGATGTAATAATATGTAGTAAAAAAAATGGTAAATCTCGTCTTGCGTGTACGCGTCAACGGCCGTACATGGGTTAATAATGACCTACAACATTTGCTTTTAGAAATACAATAAATTGTATTCCTTCTTGCACCACAGGCGAGATGCTCAAATTCGCGCCACGAATTCCATCAATTGCAGAGGCAGTGTTGCCGCACAAGAGCATTCTTGTGCTATTCCTGACGTAATGGGCGGTGCAAAAGTAATGACGACTAATTGTAAGTACGAATGTTACAACGTAGTACAAAATAATATAGAATCTTTGCTTGAAAATCAGAATGTAAGTATTCAACAAAACTTATCGTGTACTACAATTTCCGATAATACTGCAGAAAATGATGTTTTCAGTCACTTGCATACACCTGAACAGAAAATGGCTGCACTATTTGAAGGTATAGAAGAAGTAAAAGAAGAACAAAAATTGACTTCTTCGGAATTGTTTACAAATAAACATCAGTCGTTAACAACATTTGACTTGTTAAAATTGTTGAACAACGATTACGAATCCGATAATCACAATGAAGAAAATGAAAGGTGTAAAACTTCATCGAGGCAAATCGTAGATCTCCATTATATGCTTGAAGAATTAAAAGCTGGTTTTACAGAACATTTTGCCGGAGAAAAATGTTCATTGAAAAATCTGACTGTCAGCAATCAGAAACGGCAGGGTTTGCGAACAATGTATACATTTAAATGCAATAAATGTTCGTATGAAAGAGTAATTGAAAGCGAAAGTGCAACGAGTAATCGCACTGATGTAAATGATGCAGCCGTAATTGGTGCACTGGCAACTGGTACAGGTTTTTCCCAAATTCAAGAATTTTTGGCTGCTCTAGACATAAATTTTATGGCAGCTACGACTTACCGACGCAAACATGACATTGTTGCAGATGCGTTCCATAATGCCGCAGAAAAATCAATGATGGAAGCTGCTGAACTGGAGAGAAATTTGGCAATTGAACGTGGTGACGTAAAAAATGGTATCCCTTGTACCAAAGTAGTTGCTGATGGATCTTGGCTCAAACGTAGTTACGGCACAGGAAAGTTCGATTCCAATTCTGGCGTCGGCATAATCGTCGGGTATTATAGTCGTAAAGTGTTATTTATTGGCGTTCGAAATAAATATTGTTTCATTTGCTCAAGAGCAGAGAAAAATAATGTAGAGCCGAAAGATCATACCTGCTATAAAAATTGGAACCAATCTCGTAGTTCATCAGCAATGGAAGCTGATGCAATTTTAGAGGGATTCAAAAACAGCGTTGAACATCACAAACTTATTTACGAATACTTAATTGCTGATGGAGATAGCAGTGTATTCAATCGCATTCGACAGTTCAATCCTTATGAAATTGTAACTGTGAAAAAAATTGAATGCACAAATCACTTATTAAGAAACATGTGCAAAAGATTAAAACAAATTGGCTCAGGAAGAAAGCAGTTCTCAAAATGGCGGCAGTTAATTGAAAACAAAGTGATGGCCATAAGACAGGGTGTTATTAATGCAACACGAAATAGACGTTCTCAGAATTTAACGGAGAATGAAAAAGTTGACGCTTTACGAGCGGATATTTTAAATTTACCGCTACACGTTTTCGGTCAACATAGCAATTGTTCAAAAGCTCAATATTTGGATCACAAGGATATTAAAGAGGAGGAGATTAATTATGTTCCTGAAATGCGCGCTAAAGGTTTGATGGATGAAATTTACGATGCCATGTCTCGCATTATTTGTAACTGCAACAGCTTGTTACAAGATGTTAACAACAATATTGTTGAATGCTGCAATAACATTGTAGCAAAACTTGTAGGATCCAAGCGCATTAATGTAGGGATGAGAAGATCCTACAATGCCAGATGCGATGCTGCTGTTGTGCAGTTTAATTCACAGAATATTTTGGTAAAAGTTGCTGAAAGTTTGAATAAAGAAGCTACTACTATTCAAAAGCTATTGCACACAAACAGAAAGAATAAGAATGATATTAACAAACTGTATAAAAATATGGCTAAAATTGTAAATGATGACAAGCAATTACTGTATAAAGTGTCGAAAAAGAGAACGAAAGATGAAAGTTACGGGCCTAATTGTGAAGAACCAGACATGGAAAATCTCGAATATTCGAGAAGAGAGAAACAACTTTGGGATCAACTAAAAAATTGGCAGTTAGATCGTGAAAACGTGGAAAAGAAAACAAGAGGCCAAAACGACAATGATTTGTGGCATCAAATAAGACGACAATTGATAACTTCGTCCAATTTTGGTCAAATTTGTAAAACGAGAGAAACGACAATGACTGGTCGATTGGTAACTCAATTAATATATCCATCCGTCACGAAGATAACTCCCGCGACGATGTATGGATTAAAAAATGAGAAAATTGCTCTTGAAAATTATAGCAAAACTAACAATGTTGTTGTTAAAAACTGCGGAATTTTCATTGATGAAAAGTTACCGTTTCTCGGAGCATCTCCTGATGGATTGCTTGGTGATGACGGGATCATCGAAGTTAAATGTCCATATGCTGCAAGGAATACCACTCCTGAGAACGCTTTGACCTTAGGTTTAGGAAATATGAAGAGTTTGTTAAATAATAATTTAACTGACATTAATACAAAACACCAGTATTATTATCAAATTCAAGGTCAACTGCATATAACAAAAAGAAAGTTCTGCATTTTGTTAATATGGACGCCATTAGGTACGCGTACTATAAGAATTGAAAAGAATGATGATTTTTGGTCCAATATAGAGCCAAAATTATCACGTTTTTATAAAGAATGTATGATTCCTGAACTTGTTGATGCAAGATACAAAAGAAATATGTCAATACGAGAGCCGCAATATGTCTTGGAGGCTTTAAAAGCGAAGAAACCAAAAGCAAAATTACAAGACCCTCAAGAAGGAACAACAGTGCAAAAGAAAATCATTGAAGTTGAAATCTTGACAAACGGTTTAATAGGGGATGTTGATTATTACATGACAAACATAAATAAAGATTTTATTTGCACTCGGTACCAATGTGACAACATGAAAACATTATACAATGATAAAATTTATTATTCTCTATGGGATGAGGATTTTAAAACATTACAAGGGAAAAGTTATATAAGTGGCGAGGTAATAGATGCTTTCATGCTTGCAAATATCCAGGAATATTGGAATGAAACTGATATTAGTTTTATTCCAACTCGACATTCCTTCTTTATGCTTGGGGATCAAAGTGATTTGACACAACCGCAAGACTGGCGTTTATATAATTTGCATAACAATTTTAAAAAGATGGTTTTTATTCCATACTTAAAAAATGCACATTGGGAATTGTTAGTTTTGAATACCCATGAGAAAACTCTGATGCACCTTGATTCTATTGTTACTGACAGGGAACAACGTAAAAACCGCGCAGTAAGCAAGTTTTTCAATTATTTGAAAAATTGTACAAGCAAAAATACATTGTGTCAGATTGATTGGCGCGTCATATCACCAAACGATCCAATTATCGTTCAGAATGATAATTTCAATTGTGGCTTATTTGTTATGTATTACATGGACTGCATAGCCAAAGGCTTACCTTTAAACGATCCTTATTTCAATCCAACGGCTTATCGTCGATTTATTGCTGAGATATTACTTGCTGCTTCAATATCAATGGAAGACGTCTGTCTTTACTGTGGCCGTAATGTAAGTAACGAAAATGATGAACATATCGAATGTCCAAAATGTAAACGTTGGACACACGAATCACACCTTCAATTGCAAGATATAGCACTCGCTATTAAAAATGAATATATATGCTGTTTATGTGCTTCGAATAATATAACAGTTAAGTGTTAATTTGTATTAAATTTTTAAACGGCTGCAAGAGAGCGCCAAATCACTGTTCATAAATTGTACACACTTGATAATCAAAATGATAACAGTTTGTAAAATGGTACAAGTAATTTTAAATTTCGTATGTGACTGGAGTGGCATTCAGATTCTCCATAAAATCAAAATCAAATCAAAATCAATTTTCCATCTCTTTCTTACACATTATGCCATTACTACAAAAATGAAGGACATGATATAAATTTTGATTTGGTTTTGATTTGATGGAAAATCTGAATTCCGCTGCTGGTTATAAGCCATTGATACATTGTACGAGCGATTAAAGCGCTATGCTCTTCACGAATTTTAAGTAAGAGCGACATATTGGATGCAAAATTGCGCCATAGTGATTTAATTTTATACATGTTTTTCATTATAAGTAATATCAATTGCTTGAATGAAAATAATGTATAACCTAATCACTGTTGAATTTCCTTGCAGAAACCTCCTCGTGGTGAAATTCGGGCAATGATTATTGTTGAATGAATTGTTACACTTTATGAATTCATCTTAATGAATAATACTGTGTTTTATTTGTCAATTTTTTACTACATTTGGTAATATAAATTTTTATTTTAACTTATTGGTTTATATACGATTGCAATATAATTTTTAAAAGACAAACAATATGAAATTCTACGTAGAAATAAAGTACTCTATCATAGAGAAGAAATACATTCAACAATAATTAGCTAATGTCTGCAAATACGTTCATTACCTTAGTTAAAGTTAAATAACAATTTAGAATAAAAATAGATTCTATTCAAAATTCATCTGAAATTTGCGACAGACATTTCAGAACTGTAATGCAATTTAAGAAAACAATTTTAAATACACTTAATACACTTTGATCTTCAATTTAAAAATATAAATCTATAATTAAGAATAATAATTGTGTTCTAAATTCAAATTTTGACACTTCAGATCAAGGTGTATTACATATTTTTTAATTCTATTCTGAAAATTTATTGCAATTTTAATATTTCTGTAGCGAAATCCAAATTAAATCATAATAACCTATTTCTATTCTGAATTGCTGTGGGCCTATAACGAGGTTACTAATTAAATTTAAACGTTTCTACCGCGTAAATATCAAATCTGGAAGAAACCAGAAATATAAACATTCATTGGTTGATTTATCAACGGTTATGTAGTGTCGACTCGATCATTATCAACATCTAGTGACGACCAGCTCACTTATGAAGAATAACAACGAAGTATCTCTTGTGATGACTAGTGGCGACTAATGGCGAATGGATAACCTGTGATGACTGATGACGATTGATGGTAACTATATAATAAAGGATCAGCGTATACAGTGTTTATAGCGTTTACTAATAGTTCCTGAGTGGTCAATAAAAAAAGAATTATTATTAATGAGCGATGGTTTTTAATTATTCTACCCAGGACTGTGCAGCTAAATCCGGAATTTTTTTATGTTACAGTTTTGTCGACGGGGTCGTATAAAATTATAAAACTTTGTGCTTTATGTGGAAGTCTTCAAAAATCTCATCTCCGCTACAAGGCTAACTAAATAAAAATGAGTCTGGAACAAGACTTATGTCGCGCCGGAAAGTCAGCTAAGGAGATTATCACGCGGTTCGATCTTGAAAAAAAAAAAAAATTCTGTTGAAGCTGTTGATGAGGAAATTTTGTCTTCGAATTGGGCAAGTCATTCTAGGCGTTCAGATCGAGAAAAAATTGCGGAACTCGTCGGAAATTTGAAAAAAGGAATAAGGAATAATTTAAAAAGAAAAAGTATGAACTATTTGGCAAAAGAAATTGACGTATGACTGTATTTTTCATCACAAAAGCCAAGATATCGCGACAAAATCGCGATTTTGTGGTTAAAGTGTTGAAACAATATTTTTATTCTAATTATATTAATTTTATCCACACAAATAACTTTCTTTTGTAGCAATTGATCGGGCTGTAGTCGGGATGTTGCTATGGGACTGATCAGGGCGTTTCCCCCAATCGAAACCATACCAACGCCTTACGCTACAATCTAATTTAACCCTGATAATTTTCTACTAGACTTTCTACGTGGAATTCTCAACAGTTAATTTTAACTTTTTCATTGCATGTCTACATTTTCTCTTTGTTCATTTCTCAATGCCTCTTCTCATTCGTCAATTGTTGCAATTCATATTATCAATGCGCATTAATAAAAGGACATTATTAACAATATGTATATGAATTTTCTGTTACTACTGTTATACAATAGTATATTTCTTTACTAGACGGAGAAGTAGGCGATTTCCCAAATCATGTGTGATTGGTCACAAACGACGCGAGTGACCAATTAAAAACGAGTTGGGGAAAAGCCTATTGCTACGTCGAGTAAAGAACGATATTTTTCCTTATGAGTAGCGGGAGAAGTGTCTACTTCTCGCACAGTTTATAGTTGGAGAAATATTCAATTTCCCAACTCAAGACAGCGGGAGAAGTAGGCACTTCTCCCGCACGTGTAAAGAAAAATGAATTTCTTCACACGGAGAAAATGATTTATAAAGATTACTCTCTTTTCCAATACATCGTGATTATACTTTTCATATGTACACAAATTACTATCTGGAATAGTAAAAATTTAGGAATTGTCGAATATAACTTTTAAGCCGTCTGACACAGATTATTAACAAATATAGTAATACGTGTACCCATGCACAGTATATCCACGGTGTACTGCTGAAGATAGTAATCTTTATAACTCCATTTTTCGTGTATAATGAAGTTAATTATTATAAAACTTCATAACTTAAGCTCAAAATATTGTGTACACAAAATTAAAAACGCGTCATTATATATTTATACAATTGCAAAAGAAATAGCTGTAACGGTTTATTTTAGAGAATGAGGAAAATTATAAGAATGTATATATATATATATATATATATTCATCTTTTTAAATGGAAATAAAAGTAATAGTAAAATTCTGTTTAAAATTTTGTGTATCAATTTTTAAGTAATAACTCTGAATCATATAATTATATTTAAAACATATTTTTGGCAGATTAAATTATGTACACTCGAATCCCTCATTTGGCTACAAAATTCAGTCTCATTTCAATTAGAATGACTTTCATTATATATTGTATAATAGATAAATTAAAAATAAAACTAAATTAATCGTATACTAAGAATACACCCTAACGGAAGGAAAGGTTTCTGGCCAAAAAAACGTTTGTTTAACCTAGAGCAAACGTTTCGAACGTAGAGAAAACCTACAAACGTTCAGCCTTGGACACGTTTGTAAAACGTTTATAAAACGTTTGCATTCTGTTAGGGCAAGAACTTAACCTATCTTCTATCAATATTGTTTATGGCACTTGGCAATATGGTTTGTGGCACTAGAAACAACCCTAATACCACAAGATATCCTGAAGATATCCTGGTGATATCTCCGATATCCCCAGGATATCATGAAATGTCCGCATTAAAAAATATCCTTGGGATATCCTCAGTATATCTCAGTATACTGCTTTATACTGGCGATGTCCTAGGGATGTCATTTAGGCGGACATTGCGATAATCTTGAAATGATATTGTGTGTTATTAGGGAAGTCAACGCGCATGTGCGACGTTTGAAACTCCCATGTTGTGAAATCAAAATTTTTCGGTCCCGGAATGTTGCAAAATGAGAGATTCGAGTGTATTTTTAAATACTTACAAATAAAAACTTCAAGTATATTTACAACTTTTATTTCACCATTTTTTTTTTTTTTTTGTTATATACAGTTTTATCTATTTTAACTCTCCCCAACAGAACATTGTTGGATTGAAGGTAAAAGTTGATATATTATAAGTATAACTAATATCGAAATTTCCGCGCGGTTAGGTATAAATTATCTATGTTATACGTATATTACGTATACAAACGTATATATAACTAATTTCTACATAACCGCACGGAACTTTCAACATTCGATATACATCTACCCTAATAGCGCAAAATATTTATAAATATTTACTAAACATCAAGAAAATATTACAATATTGTATAAATATTGATACATATCTACTAAATATTACGTGCTATCAGGGTAATCTATCAATTTTTACCTTCAATCCAGCAATGTTCTTTTGGGACTGTATGTGTTATAATACACATCTCTTCTAAAAAGAATCATGTCTGTTGACTGGTATATTTTGGCTGAAAATTAAATTATTTCTATAATTATTGGTCAATTATGCTCAATAATTAATTTTCTATGCTATATTCATTCTTTTATAGATGATTCTGCTAACTCTGGAGCAAAGATTTCCTGATATCTACAATCAATGTTCCAGCAATAAACCTTGAAACAAGGAAGTTGATCTTTGCGAAATAAAAGACAAATATTGTGTTCTTCTGGCAGTTCTTTTAATCGGTAAGGTTCAAGAGCCAAATACATTGCTGTTCTTTTGTAATATTGTGGAGCCTGAGGTACTTCCCCTGCTTCAGGCATCTCCCCCTTGTGACAATTTTTCTCTGACAATTTCTCTGAAAAATTCTGACAAACTCTGACAGTCTCTGTCATTTTCTGTTATTCTCTGATAATTTATGCTTTGTCAGAATTATTTGTTTATTATTTTCTTACAAATTTCTGACATTTCCTAGAATAACCGAAAAACATTTTATATACTACAGTGAACAGAGAAAAGTCAGAAAAATGTCAACAAAATTTCAGAAAAATATCAGAAAAATGTCAGAGAAATGTCAGAAAAATGTCAGAAAAATGTCGGATAAACTGTTTCACTGTTTTTCTGACTTAACTATTTTATTTTGGAGATTTATAATAATATATTTAATGACATGACTTTGCA